>MU225822.1:607679-620746 GCA_018584345.1 Thuja plicata | reverse complement strand
TTGATTTTAAAAGGCTGACAAATGGATTAATAGGGGGCTCAAATCTGAACTGGAAGTAGTATGTCAGCTTTGCAAGACAATGCAAAAATAAATTTGTCAAAAGAATCAACCGGCCAAAATTTATTCATTGGCAAAGTAGGGCATTTGGATGTTTCAGGAAAACACACCTTGTAGAACTGAATACACTGTGAAAATTGCAAATGGAGTGAGCCCGGAAACTTGGTCAAATGGATTGGTAGGAGTCTATAAATTTTCACGTAGGTACACTCCTATGTTTATAATATGAGGGACAACTCAATTATCCAAAATGTTCACCCGCATACAGACTTTCAAGACCTCAAAGTAGGTCACTTACCAATTCTGAACTTGAATACATAGGAAATCAGATTTAATCACTGTCAGAATGGTTCTTGAAAACTTATCATCTGATTTCATAAAGATCTGCAGACTGGAAAATATGGAGTGTGTGACCAATGGAACTCAATGCAAAAGGAATTTTCTCAATTGGGTGAATTGGTCAAAAGTTATAACATGTCAAACTGGGCTATTCAGATTTCTAGACAAGACAAAAATGCAGACAGCTCATGAACAACCAACTTTGGTAAGTATGAAAACTTATCAAACGGATTCGGAATGACCTGAGGTTTAAAACATAAGCTCTCTGATATGCATGCTAAACATTTCCAAAGTGGAAAACTCTGAAACTCAATAGGGTGTAAGACACTCAGAGGCAAAGTAGGCTCCAGACAGCAAAATGACAATTTAGCAAAGTGCAGAATTAGGTGACCTCAAAATGACTACTCCCTAAACATGTCAAAACTGAAATTCAGGAGCTGGGACCCACTATATATATCAAATTAAAGGCATTAAAGCCTCTTCCAAATTTGTATCTCATGAAAATCATCCGGGCACCCTTTTCAAGCACTTTAACTGAGTCTTCTCACATAAATTTTCAAGGGTACTTACATTTGCTTGTCTGAAAATTTTAACATGGTCACTCCAAATTTGTTCCAAATTTAGGAGTACCAACATCTCCTTTCAATACCTTTGCTCCACTTCTTTCTGCTCAGTGATGCTGTGCTTCTTTGTTGCTCGGTGTCTGTAGAAATCTTTAGCTCTGTTCTTTAGCTTGATTGATTAGGATTGTATGAAGTCTTTCTTCACCAGTATTATCTTCAGCATCCTCTTCTCTATTCACTCCCCTAATTCATAATGAATTATCTTGTCTCTTTATAGACATAATTTCACCATTTTTAGGTCTTAGTCTTTCTTGTTCTTGACGTGATCCGAAAATCTCGCCTTTCTTGCTTTAAAGTATTACTTTAGTTTTATCCCATAGATTTCTCTTAGACAACTAGAATAAAATAGCTTTAATTCTCTCACTTATCTCTGGATTTTAACTTTTCGATGAAAAAAATATTAGCAACCAGTTAACTCCATATTTAGCTCTTTCCAGCTATGTCTTTTGTCATTTCTGAACTTTAGTTCTTGTCAGTCAACACTTCAGTTCTCCTTGGGCATCTCCACTAGGGTTGTCTGTCCGTCAGGAAAAACTGTGATGTTCTGCTTAGGTTACTTTTATTTTTCTCATTGGTAATGCTTTCTCAGGTTTCATGATCAGGTATTACTGTGACTTTCCTCTCGAGGTTCTCTTTTCATCAAGGTGCATTGTCTGTCAGTGTTTGTTGTCACTTAGTGCATACTAAAATTTTATGCATTATTGATAACATAACCTTTATCTTTCTGGTTCTTTGAAGTCTTTGACACTATGTATATAACCAATCAGATTATATCAAGTTGACATCAATGACAATACAATACATTAATTGATTTAATGTCTTTCATTAACTTTCTACAGCTTAATGATCATCAACTTAACATCTTCAAAAATTTAATCAGTTATGGTTCATCAACCTATTTGGTGATATTGTTGTGGGGTAGAAGATTGTGACCTAACCTACAGTTTTATAGGGATTCAAGATGGTTCATGGGAGAGGAAATGTAGATCTAGGTCTAGCTGATATGCTTATACAGATGGCTGTAAGATTGGAAGCTATTGAGACAACCCAACGCAAAGGAAGACATATTGAAGATGTTAGTGATGATGAATTGGAAGAAGTTCAAGGTGAAGCTACACCTTTGATGGACGAGGAAGAAGAAAGATTCTTGAGAGCCTTGAAAAGTTGTAAGTCCACACCTCAGTTTAATCCTCCTGAGTATAGTGGAAAATTGGATTCTGATGAATTGAGTGACTGGATAATAGAGATGGAAAAGTACTTTGAATATGAGAATGCATCAGAGGATAAGAAAGTCAAGATTGCAAGTACAAAGTTGAAAGGTCATGCATCCTTGTGGTGGGAGCATCTTCGATTGGATCAAAAGAAGAAATGTAAAGACAAAATCAAGGTATGGGATAAGATGGTAAACAAACTGAAAGACAATTTTCTACCTTGTGATTACCAGATTAACCTTATTAGGAGAAATCAAAGTTTGAAGCAGAAAGAAAGATCTATAAAAGACTATACTGAGGAATTCTATAGATTGGACATCAGATCTGGACATGTTGAAGATGAAGTGGAAAGAGTAGAAATATATCTGAATGGATTGAGAAGCTCTATATAAGATGAGATCAGCTTGGTCAAGATGGAAATTATTGAAGAGTAATATCATTTTGCCCTGAAAGATGAGGAGAAGTTGAACAAAAGATATGAAAAAAGACAAAGAGGTAGAGGTGGAAGATTCCCTAGATGAAGGGGTAGATCTCATGGTGAAAATAGTAGATTTGAACTAGACAATTTGAATTTATAAACATCTCAAGATAAAGGAAATACTAAATGGAAAGGTGGAAGTTCATATCGAGGAAGAGGCAATTACTCCCAAGGTGGTTATAGTAGAAGAGGATTCCAAGAAACTGGTTATAGTTGTGGTGAGGAAGGACATAAATCCTTTGAGTGTACGAATGTAAGAAAGAAAGTTGGTAGTAGTAGAAATGCTTTAGTGCAAGAGGAGTCACCAAATGCAGCTAAGAAGGAAAGAAATCTCATGATCCAAAGAATACTATGGAGTGAGAAAGATAAGCAAGATCCTTTCAAAAAAAAATTGTTCAAGACTAGATGTAGAGTTGTAGACAAAGTGTGGAAGGTGATTATTGATAGTGGAAGTTCAAAGAATTTGGCATCTGAGGAGATGGTTACAAAGTTTCAATTGGAGAGGATGAAGCATCCAAAGCCCTATCAGATCTCATGGATCAAGGATGAGCATACATTAATGGTGAGTGAACAATATTTTATGAATCTGAAAAATTGGAAAGTATTATGATAAGGTGTTGTGTGATATTATGCCTATGGATTGTTATCATATTTTGTTGGGTAGACGTTGGAAATATGATAGACATGATATACATGATGGAAGATTGAATAGATATTCTATTTGGGTTGATGGAAAGAAACAAGTTTTGTTACCTTTGGTTGAAGAATCTGTTGGTGAGAGATGTACATCAGTGAAATTTTGTTTGATGCAAGGTACACAGTTTGTTAAGGATTTGAAAAGAAATGATATTTTTTATGCTTTGGTTCCTAAGAAACTGAGTAAGAATATAAAAAATGACATTCCTACAGAATTTGAGAAGTTACTTATTAAGTACAAAGAGATCATTTCAGATAATGTACCTAATGGATTGCCACCTATGAGAGATATCAGTCATTGTATGGATCTAATTCCTGGAACGAGTTTACCAAACAAAGAACCACATAGGTTAACAATGATCGAGAATGAAGAGCTTAACTGACAAGTTCATGAATTGTTAAACAAAGGCTTGATCTTAGAAAGTTTGAGTCCATGTGCAATACCAGCTGTGTTGGAACCTAAGAAGAATGGAGAATGGAGAATGTGCACTGATTGAAAAAGAAATTAATAAGATCACAATGAAGTATAGATTCCCTATATCGAGAATGGATGACATATGGATTGTTTGAGTGGAGCAAGATATTTTACCAAAATTGATTTGAAAAGTGGATATCATCAGATCAGAATCAGAGAAGGTGATGAATAGAAGACTTATTTCAAAACAAAGCAAGGTTTGTATGAGTGGTTGGTTATGCCTTTTGGTTTAACTAATGTACTGAGAACATTTATGAGGTTAATGAATGAAATTTTGAATAAATGTGTGATTTTATATTTGGATGATATTTTGATATCCAGTAAGTCTAGAGAAGAGAATTTGATGCATATAAGACAAGTGTTACAGAGATTGAAAGAGGAAAAGTTGTTGATAAATATGAAAAAGTGTTCCTTCATGAAATAAGAACTTGTGTATTTGGTTTTTGTGATTTTAGCTGATGGTTTGAAGATGGATCCTAAGAAGGTTGAAGCTATACTTAGTTGGCCTACACCTAAGAATGTCACTGAGGTAATATCATTTCATAGATTGGCAAGTTTTTACAATAATTTTATCATAAATTTCAGTTCTATTTGTAATTCTATGACTGAGATAATGAGAGGAGACAAAAGAGAATTCAAATGGACACATGGAGCTGATAAGAGTTTTAAGGCTTTGAAGCTAAAGGTTTCTGAATTACCTGTGTTAGCCTTAACTTATTTCAATAATGTACTTCAAGTTGAATGTGATGCAAGTGGAAGTGTTATTGGAGTTATATGATATTGTTCAAGCTATGAATAAATGGAGACATTATTTGATGCCAAATGAATTTGTGTTGTATACTAATCATTAGGGTTTACAATATTTGGGTAGTCAGAATAAGTTGAATCAGAGACATATGAAATGGGTAGAGTATTTTGAGAGTTTTACATTTGTGATTAAGCATAAGAGTGGAGTTTCTAATCAATTTTCTGATGCATTGAGTAGAAGAAGATCTTTGTTGACTGAAATGAGAATTGAAGTTCTTGGTTTTGATGACATGAAGCATTTGTATGAAAATAATCCTCATTTTTATGAGAAGTGGAGAGTGTGTAGATCACCTAATTCAAATCAATCAAGTAAGTATGAAGACTATTTCATTCAGGAAGATATGTTGTTTAATGGTATTCAGTTGTGCATACCGATAGGTTCAATGAGAACTAATTTGATTAAGGAGAAACATAGAAGTGGATTGGCTGGACATTTTGGCATTGATAAAATAGTGACTTTACTGAATGAAAGGTACTTTTGGCCTCAGTTGTATAAGGATGTTCATATGTTTGTGAAAAGTTGTGGAGTTTTTCAAGTTGTAAAAGGAGTAAGTCAGAATATTGGTTTGCATACACCGATTACTGTTCCTCAGAAACCTTGGAGTGATATCAGCATGGATTTTGTTCTTGGCTTACCTAGGACAAAAAGAGGTAATGATTCCATATTTTTTTTGTTGTGGATAGATTTCTAAGATGAAAATTTTTATACCATGTAGAAAAACATCAAATGCAGTACACATAGCAGATCTTTTCTTTAAGGAGATTGTCAGATTGCATGGATTACCAAGGAGTATTATCTATGACCAAGATAGAAAGTTTGTTAGTTATTTATGGAAAACACTCTGGAAGAAGTTGGATACTAATTTGAAATATAGCTCTACATTTCATCCATAGACTGAAGGACAAACAGAGGTTATAAACCAAAGTTTGGGTAATTTGTTGAGATTCCTAGTTGGAGACACACCAAGTAATTGGGATTTGATGTTGGCACAAGCATAGTTTGCATACAATAGTTCAATGAATAGAAGTATTGGAAAGAAACCTTTTGAGATTGTTCATGGAACACAATTGAGAGGTATATTAGACTTGATATTTATTGCTAGAGAAGAGAAAAGAAGTGCTAAAGTAGAGGAATTTGCTGAGTTTATGAAGACATTGCATGAATATGTAAAAAAAAAGTTGGAGAAAAGCAATAAAAAATAAAAGGATAGTGCAGACAGATCAAGAAGAAATAAAACTTTTAAAATTGGTGATGCAGTAATGGTTCACTTGAAGAAAGGGAGAATTCCTATTGGCACATATGGAAAATTAAAGATGAAGAAATTTTCTCCTTGCAGAATACTGAGAAGATTTGATAGTGGAAATGCTTATGAAGTTGAATTACCTGATGACATGGATATATCACCTATATTCAATATTTTTGACTTGTATGAATATCATGAACTTGATGAATAAGTGATAGTACCAAGTGATTATCCTAAGAAGAAGATAGAGGAATTTGAATATATTTTGAAACAGAGAGTTGGCAGAAGCACAAGAGGGAAGGAATACATAGAACATTTGGTAAAGTGGAAGAACTGACCGACTGAGGACTCATCTTGGATTTCTTAATATAATTTGGATTCATTTTAGGTTGGACCTGAACATGACTCGGGGAATCATTTCTTGTAACCCTAGGTATCTGATGTAGGTTGGACCTAATACATGACTTGGGGAATCATTTCTTGTAACCCCAGGTATCTGATGTAGGAGAATCTTGAGTCATGTGCAATCTTGCTCAACCAAAAAAATGTTTTCCTTTGTTCTTTAGTTTGTTTGGAGGCTACTCGGTGAAGTACTTTGTTGCTCAGGTTTCTTTCGCTTGGGTATGCTTGTTCTGAGTTGTTATCTATTGCTTGGGTTTCTATCGCTCGGGTTTGTCTTTTGTTTCTCGAGTATGCTTAGCCCGATTCATGTTTTGTTTCTTGGGTATGCTTGGCCCAATTTGTGTTATGTTGCTCAGGGTGTTCTTTACCCAGGTCACTCTATTGCTCGGTCATCCTTTGCCCGAGTTGTTTATTTTGGAGTTGGATCTGGTGGCCGAATTCTACATTTAATTTACATGGCTTAATTAATGTGGGGTCTCTCATTGGGATTTTTGTGGACCTAAATCTGGGTCTCACTTATGGATTTGAGAACCAACCTCTTTGGTGGACTCTTGTATATATTTGTTTCTATGTTCTTATTTTAGAGGCAGTTTTTGGGAAGATAGAATATTAAGTATTGAATTATCTAGAAGACTGGTCTAGGACCTCACATGTATGAAGATCAATATATAATTAATTGAATGTATATGGCCCAAACTGGGAAGGCCTTACAGCCCAACATGTATTGATTTTAATCAATTAATCAAAAGGATCTTTGATGTTTCTTCTCTCACTGTGTTGTTGTTGTTGTTGTTTCCGCATTGTGTCTGCAAATTGGTTTGGTAGTTGGGAGAGCCTTTGGCCCCACTTACCATCCCTCTTTGCATCAGATATCAGCATAGATTTTGTTCTTGGCTTATTGAGGACATCAAGAGGTAATGATTCCATATTTTTTGTTGTGGATAGATTTTCCAAGATGACATATTTCATACCATGTAGAAAAACATAAGATGCAGTATAAATACTAGATATTTTCTTCAAGGAAATTGTCAGATTGTATAGATTACCGAGGAGTATCATCTCTATCCAAGACAGCAAGTTTGTTATCTATTTTTGGAAAACACTTTGGAAGAAGTTGGACACTGAGTTGAAGTATAGTTCTACACTTCATCCACAAACTGATTGAAAAACAAAGGTTGTAAATCAAAGTTTGGGTAACTTGTTGAGATGCTTAGCTGGAGACACATGAAGTAATTGGGATTTGATACTAGCACAAGCAGATTTTTCATATAATAGTTTAATAAATAGAAGTACTGGAAAGACAAGTTTTGAGATTGTTCATGGGACACAACTGAGAGGTATATCAAACTTGAGAGATATTATTGGAGAAGAGAAAAGAAGTGACGAAGGTGAAAAATTCATTGAGTTTATGAAGACATTGCATGAGGAAGCGAAATATAAGTTGGAGAAAAGTAAATACAAGGATAGTGCAGATAGATCAAGAAGACATACAAAATTTGAAGTTGTTGATGAGGTTATGATTCATTTTAAGAAAGGAAGATTTCCTATTGGAACATATGGTAAATTCAAGATGAATAAATTTGGTCCCTGCAAGATATTGAGAATATTTGACAGTGGAAATGCTTATGAAGTAGAATTTCCTGATGACATGGATATATCGCCTATATTCAATATTTTAGATTTGTATGAGCATCATGAACTTGATGAAGAAGTGACAGTACCAAGTGATTATCTTAAGAAAAAAATAGAATAAGTTGAGAATATTCTAAAAGAGAGAGTTGATATAAGTACAAGAGGAAATAATTACATGGAATATCTGGTAAAGTGGAAGAAAAGACCGATTGAGGACTCATCTTGGATTTCTCAATCTAAGTTGGATTCAATTTAGGTTGCACCTAATTCATGATTTAGAGAACCATTTATTTTAACCTCAGATGTCTGATGTAGGACCATCTTGGGTTCTTGGCAATCTTGCATCAACCAAAAATATGTTTCTTTTTGTTTGGTATCTTGTTGGAGACTTCTCGGTAAAGTGCTCACTAACCATTCTTGTTGGTTGGTTGAAGATGTTGTTTCACCGATCAAGCTTGGTTACTTGTATTTTTTGTTGGATTTACCGATGGGGTCTTAGTGGTTGTTCTTGCCTACTCAGTGGTTTTCATCGACTAGTCTCTGTGCTTGATAACCTTTCTCACCAAATTGTTTTTTGAATGTTGGATCTTCTGGCCGATGTATGCATTTAATTACTATAGCATAATTAATGTTGGGGGTCTCTCATTAGGATGTGTTTGTGGAGCTAAATCAAGGTCGTTGTTGTTTCCTATGTTGGATCTTTAGGATCTTTGGTGCCAACCTCTTGTGTGGTCTCTTGTATATATTTAGTTTTTTGTTCTTAGATTTATAGGCAGTTCTTAGTTAGAGAAATAGATAGAAGATTTGGATCTTAAGTCTATGACCTTGCATGTATGGAGATCATTATGTAAACTATCTATATGACCATAACTGGGAAGGCCTTACACTCTGACATGTATGATGTTTGATGAAACAATTTGAATATTCTACTTCCTTTCTCTCCCTTTCTGTGTTGCTACTTCTAAATTATTCTGCAAGTTGGTTTGGTAAGCTAGGAGTACTTTTGGACTGGTTCTCCTCACCCTCATTTCATCACAATGTCACTATTAAATTTCCTCAAATAATATAAAGAGGAATGTTTAGCAGACGACCTTATAGTTGGAGGAACTCTTTCCCATGTTTTTTGAAGCCTAAAAGTGAAATATGAAATTTTGTCATTAGTACCCCTATTTATAGTGGATATTTTCTCCATTAATGATAGATAATCTAGCCTATCCTTGAAAATTTACAAAGCTCAGTCCCTGGTTGGTCCCAATCTGTAATAGAACCTGTAGAAAGTCTTATGTACCATTCTAAATATTTTCCTTTAAACGAAGCTTCTAGAAACCTCATAACAACATTATCCTCTGTCACATGATGTAATGCACACAAATTTTCCACATCTTGTATGTGATTCATAGGGGTGGTTTGATCCTAACCTGTAAAATATGACAATCTCTTCAACGCAACCATAAGAATTTTTAATGTTGCATTAAATTTCATGAAATTCCTTGGATAAAAGTAGCAAAAGGTTAGTTCCTTTCCATTTTGGCTAGTCCTCTTAATACATCCAAAGAGAGAACCACAATTTGAGGCCTTTCAATGGGTGGAAATTATTTAGCCCTCCTAGAAAACAAGGGTCTCTTTTGATTTCTCAGCTTCTCTCCCTCTTCTCCTAGGTGGAGATAGTTGTAAATACTCAAAAGAAGAAGTGTTTCTTCTCATTTGCACTCTTCTCATAAATTAAATTTGTACTAACTTTATGCTCTAGAACTAAGAGTCTCTAGATATGTATTCTTCTTTGCCTCTTTTAGGTAAATATACTTATGCACACACTAAAAAAATAAAAAAATGCAAAATATGGACTGAAAATAGTCTCTTGGGTCCCACCAAACGTGCCAAAAATTGTTATCTCTCAAAATTTTAACCTTGCTAAGTTGCAAAACTTAGCACTTTTGAGAAACATGGGAAATTTCTAGGTTTATGTGTCACCTAAAATGGAAAGAACCTCCAGAGAAGGGAAACTTACTATGGTGTCACCTAAAACTTACACTAACTCTAATTCTCTTTGGAGGAAAGGGTTAGAAATGAACATAAACTGAAATGAACTTGAAAATTTGAAACAAAGGTGATACATCAAATTTGAAAATTCCATGCAGACTCAGATAACTAGGTTCTTGGAAAAAATGACTAAGTTAAAATCTTCACAACTCACTCCTTCACATCCCTGCATAAATATTTCATAACAAGGTCCTGGTGCTAGTCTTTTAGGAGGAAAAGAGACTTCACACCTTAAGAGACCTTCACTTGAAATACAAAATATAACCTGCAAGTAATGTAATTCATTGTAAAAGGTACTAAAGATGAGAAAAAATCACAATGAATTAAATCATTCACTATTAATATTGATCAAATCACCTAAGTGCACACAAAAGACAAATGAATAAAAGGGCATAATAAATCAGTAATTTATCTACAAAACTATCATTGTATATCACATATCCAAATGTGTTATAAAAGTGCTCAAAAATGCTAAAGGATTCTCCAAGAAATCACTAAAAGAAGAAAATCATCAATGAGATCTAACTCTAAAACTGAGTTACAAAAGTCACTAAGTAGAAAAACCCCAAGTGGTTCCACCAAAAAAATCTCTAGAAACATATTGGGTCGGATTAACAATAACCCCCAAATTTGGTATATGAATCAATCTCCAAAAGTGATCAACAAGGGTGAAATGGTCAAAATTGACCAATTCTTCCATTAAGGAAAGCTGAAAACCCTCCAAAATGCTCTCAAAAGTTCTTTAAAAGGTCACAAAAAACCTCCTAAATCTTCTCTAGCCTCCTAGATGCTCTCCCAATGTTTAAAAATAGAAAATAACTTCCCCCATGACAATTTATTCTCATAAAATCTCCTCTTATCCCTCCTTGACTCATAAAAGAGTGCATGCTTAATTATTAAATCATGTGGAATTATTCACTAGGTAATTCAAACTATTTACTTAGTGAACTATTTTACTAAGGAATAATGATGCAATAACAAATATGATTGATTTTCTATATTTTGCAATTGTTTGATAAAGTCAATAAAATAATTTATAAATATAATTTTATAAAAATTATGTATCAACACAAAAATAAATAAAGATAAAAACACACTAATTGTTAGTCATTTCAATGAAACTCTCACTCATTCCCTAGTAAAAACCAATTTCATTTAATGACATTAAAAAGATCCCACAGAAAACCTAAAACACAAAGCCATTATCAAAGGCGTCCAAACCCTAAAATTTCTCATTTAATCATTTGCATTTTTGACATTTCTTCTGCTATGGGTGCCACAAAATGGATAATGAGGGTTTTGTGAATCTTTTTGAGGCATTTTCTAGAGATTCTTGGTGGTTATCTTGGAATTTCTCAGGGTTCTTTATATCGATCTGGATCTTTCTTGACTCACTATGCAATTTTTTAGGTACATGGGATCTTAATATACTTTCTAATCTATAAAATGTAAGATTCTTACTCTTTCTCATGTTTTTTAACATTGGTTTTTCCTCTTGTGATGTTCAAACTAAGAGTTTCAGTGCGACCTTCCTCCATATATGACCTCAACAGATCTGTAACATAGACTTGTCAAGTTTTGGATCATGATTGTGGGGCCTCAAAAAATCTATATTTTCATCCTTATAAATATTTAAGCCAAAGAGGCTTTCATGTGTTAGTATTTACAAATAATGAGAATGTGGGTGAATCAGTGTAGACAAGTACTTAATAATCGTCACCTCCGATCTTAAAAAATTTAATCAACAACTTCCAAAAAATGAGACATAACTGATGATATCAAATAGAAGTAACATCAAGAATCTACATAAGCATCACACATAACATAGATTTTTCACATGGAAACCCTTGTGAGAGGGAGAAAACCATGGTGGGGATGACACCCACAAATTCACTTCACTGCAGTATAAAGTGTTTTCCCTATTAGGAGAAACAATACCTTGTCAAGGGTTCACCCTATTAAAATTTATTAGTACCTTTTTAGAAGTACAAAAATATTTGTTAGAGTTTACCTCGCTGGAGGATTTAAAAAACCCAATTAATAATTTACCATGTTAAAGGATTTACAATAGGAATCTGTTAAAGTTCATCTTGTTAAGGGATTTAGCTTTGTGAGACCTACATTAGACTGTTATAGTTTTACTATTTTGATCTCATGCTTTCATTAGTTTATGCTTTGACATACTTTGACTATCAGAGACTTTTTATACATTTGAGGATCGGTGGAATCCTGTGTTATATATTCAGCACCCGATTTTGTAATCAGGGTACTTTTGAGATGCTTTATGTTCCGATTCAATTTTAGTTTATGTTGATGTCTTATATGGATCTAAAATGTATGAATGTTACATGATAAATTTGGTTTAGGAAACTGATGCTAGGTTAATTCAGTTCTAATGCAAATATGGGTTATATGTATGTATATCATTCATGTCGTGTTATGTTTCATATCATGTCATTTTGGATCTACTGATGTGTGCATTGAGTGTGCAGGAAAAGTTGACCATGGATCTAAATCGGGGACCCAGTACTAGAACCTATGTAAAGAGACATGGACCTCATTGTTATGTGTTTATTTCATAAACATGGTTTTCATGTGTGTTATTAAATTAGTAAATGTTTATGTGAATAAGTCATGTCATTTGTTTTAATTTAATGTGTCAAGTTTGGCAATTGTTGTAATTTAATTATTGACATGGCTAGTAAAGGGGAGACCAAGGTTAGTTAAGGGTTAACTAAGGTCATCTAGGAGTAGTACTCAAGCTTACCCTAGGGTTAGAATTTTTTAGAAGTCTTTTGACTTAGAAATCCGTAGGTTAACTTTACGGTGAGTTTTAGAGGGTCTTTTGGGCTCCCAGGAGGTAACTGGGGTCAATTTTAGTCACCCAACTTGGTACCTTATGGGTTATTGGTAATTTTATGTCATTAATGAGCCTTTAAACTCATTTATTTCTCCCTTTAAGTGTCATTTTCAGTTTTGAGCGAATTTGGAAGAGGAGTGTGACTTTGGTTAACCTCACTCTCTCTTCTACCCAAGTTTCATTTGACTTCACCCTTGGAGAGT
>MU225822.1:585706-607629 GCA_018584345.1 Thuja plicata | reverse complement strand
CCAAGTTTCATTTGACTTCACCCTTGGAGAGTTAGGAAGTGGATTAGTTTAGGATTGGTTAGAGTTACCTCACCTTTGGGTTAAGCCTTGCCCTTGTTGGAGGTTTGCCTATTTAGGGAAGGATTTAGGATGAGTTGAGTGTTCACCCACTCTCTACCCTTAGAGACAGAATTCAATTTGAAGGAGCTTTTGGAGAAGGAGCTTAGGAAGGATAGCTCAACACCATTCCTCTTCACACCTTAGCTTTAGATTAAGGTTGGATTTCTTTAAAGATAATTGTTTTTATTTATGTTTGTTCTTGAGCTCAAGGACTCCATTAATGGAGTCATATGTGTTTTTTTTTGAAGCTTTATTTTTCAGTTTTGAAATTTAAATGTTTGTTCTCAATGTCATTATTTTGTGATTAATTTTGAATGGGTCTTCAAGGTACACTCACCCTTGGAAGGGCAGAGTAGCTTTGGAGGGGTAGTTGGAAATGATTCTTGTTAGTGTAGAGTCTCCCATGTGTGGAGGGAAAAACTTGGGGTAACATGATACCCATGATGTCAAGAACCTGAGGGTACCTAGGAGGCATAAGGAGGTTATTCAGGATTGCATCTTGTGAAGATGGTCCTTTGCAAGTCCATGTGAGGCTTGTGTGTTCATTATCATCCTTGGATTTCTCCTACAGTGAGGTCTACCACTACCCCTGTTATGGAAGGTCTCTTGGAGATACTTCCTCTTGTACATCCTGATGTTGGGAAGCTTTCTTGTATTTGAGTTCTCTATTTTATTTTCTACTTGTTGGGTGTTTCTGTTTGTAACCTATTTTAGTTTGGATCTCCTATCTCGGGGGTGGCCTTGTAAAGGCTTAGGTTGGGTGGTGAGCATCCATGGTTATCCCTCTTTTATCAGGTTCAACTAGATGGAGGAACTTGCAAGATACCTTTGTGGGAAAAATGTGCACCACTGAATTATGATCTTTTGTACTCCTTTGATGATCTAAGTGATTTTGTTATTTCAAGCTAGATTTAGGACCATTGTGATTAATTGTAACCTGATTATATTTGAAGGCCCTTCTACCCTTATTGTAATTAGATCTTTCAAGCAATTATGTATTCTTATGTCCTCATTGAAATTTGAAAATTCTCAAGACTATTCATATCAAAAAATTTATTGGAATTATTGGAGGACGTTTGCATGATTAGAACAAATTTTAGATATATTTAATTTACATTCTTTCCAAAGTAAGATAATAAATCTCAAACTTGTCGAGTATCCTCCTTGTCGCATTAGTAAGTTTTATTTAATCATTGTACTTACAAAGAGAAGTTTACTTATGATATGGTAGTAATAATATTTGTGTGTTTATCCCTGTTGATTAGGATAAATATTTCTTATCAAGTAGTAGTCAAAATGGATAAAATTTATCAAAGATTATCAATAGAAATCTAAATAAGTTTTGATGTTCTTGATGTTTGGTATACTTTCCTATTCCGGTAAATTTCTTTTTTTAAAACAAAAAAAATTAAACGCTTATTTTTGAATTTCCTTGCACTAGAATGTGGAGATTAATTTATGAATTGCTTTGATCAAATAAAAATTAAAAAAAAAATCTCCTATATAGTCGCTATTTTGAAAAATACAGACATTTTTACACCAGTAAAATTATTAACATAACTATTTTTTTTATGTTGTTTCTTTCTTGTCTAAAGAAAAGAACTATCCTAATAATAAAAGAGCAAATTTATATTAAAAGCATTGTTTTATGTTATCATGAAGTAAAAATAAAATAAAATAAAAGATTAGTGCATGGTGCTGTGTAAATGGCGTGGTATTTTTTTTTTTTTAAATTTAGTATTGGGCGGGGAGGGCCGAAGCCCTTCCCCAACCCTTTTGTAATAGTGGAGGTCGCGTGGGCACTGCCCCCACCCCACTGTGGAACCACAGTGGGTGTGCGGCATTGGCCGTAGCCGGCCGCCCACCGCTGTGGACCGCAGTGGCATGGAGGGCGTCGCTCCGCCGGCTCCCCACCCACGCGCCGCTCCCCACCTGCCCTCTGACCTCCATCCCACCACCGCACCATTTTTTTTGCCCCCTGTCTATTGTTAGCCGCTCGGTGGCGTTTGTAAACCCTCCACCACTTTTGCAGAATCCGCCGCCTCACTCTTTGGCTAAGGATTTTAGGTTTCGGTTTAGTTTATTTTATTTAGTTTTAGTTTTAGTATAAAATTTGATTTGGTTTATAGGATATATTTAAATTTAGATTGTTATTATTAATGAAAGAATTATTATTGCTATTAGGTTTTAATTTAAAGTTTATTGTAGATTAGATTTAAACTGATAGCATGAATATGGTTTTATATATTTTTTTTTTTTATAAACTTGCATTTATTTAAAATATAATTTGATTAAGGTTGTTACTAGATTAAAATTTAAAAAAAATTATGTTCATATTTAACTTAATTAAAGATGTAAATAAATTTGTTTTACCTTATTATTAGAAGTAAATGATTTGTAGATTAAATAGATAAATAGTTTAGTATAGTTTAAATTAGATTATATATTTAAATCTTATTTTTTTTATTTGATTATACTTAGGAGAAGTATATATTAAAAGACTCTAAATATATTGTCTTATCATATTTTTTTAGAAACTTATAATGCCTGATTTGCTTAATTATAAATAAAGAGTATTAATTTAAATTTATTTAAATTAAAGTTATTATGTTAGAAGGTTATGTCCTTTTCATTAAATGAATTATTAGTATGGATAGACATTTTTTTTTATTATCATTGGGCTAGCCAACTCCCTCATCATCTCGTCGACCCCCCCTTCTAAGGGTAATTTCTTTGTCGTTGACCATTATCGAGAATGGTTGATTTTTGGTCAACCATGGTCAAACTGTGTCTGTTAGACCCAAGTTTCAAACCAGGTGTTCCATGCAGCCTCTGGACCCTAGGGTTTCAGTTTTGCGCCTTTCGGTGATAGTTGACTTTTAGGTCAACATGGGTTGACTTTCTGGTCAACTATCTTGAATTGCATGCCTTGGCCCTCTTTAGAACTTAGTAGGCCCTAGTGACCCTCCACATATTTTAAAGTATAGTTGACTTTTGGTCAACCCTAGTTGACTTTTAGTCAACTATCTTGATTTGCGTGTATGAATCTTCCTTAGGGTTTAACAAACCCTAGTGCTTACCTTTCACACATTTTGGAGTATAGTTGACTTTTGGTCAACCTTGGTTGACTTTTGGTCAACTACCTCAGTTTGCATGCAGATCAAGTTTGTATCTTAAGGAACCCTTCTAGTTTCTTTTATCCCCTTGCACTATTTTGCATGCACATGTTACCCATGTGGTAGTACTGTTATCCTCTTTAGTGTGTTTTAAAAAAAAAATTGATTGTGTGTTTTTGCCCAACTTTTGGGCATGACATTTTGGTATCAGAGGCATGTTTAGCAACATTGGGAAACTAACCCACTACGCTATCACTAAATTTGTCTTGCATGTGTAGGATGCCACCTATCACTTGTTAAGCCCGCCAGCAAGGGCGTGGTCGGCGACGTATCCCCGCGGCACGTGTAGAGGTGCGACCCAAAGTAGAGGATCATAGGAGGGATCAGAGTCCACCTCCTGAGCCCCCTCCCGATCCTAATGCAGTGCTTTTGTTGGCCTTTCAGAACCTAGCTGGGCTCATTCTAGACTACATGCCACCTGTTAATTAGGAAAGAGAGAGAAGTAGGAGCCCACCTCCTAGAGCAAGAGAGAATCAGATAGATCAGGAAGATGAATCCATTGTAGTTCCAGGTGGTGTTCCTAGGGGAGGTGCACAAAGACTCGATAGGGCACCCCCCGATATCAGGAATCAGATCACAGAGTTGATGAGGCTTAAACCACCTCCCTTCACAGGAGAAGCAGATGGGGCAGGAGTTGAGGCTTGGTTGTTAAGCTTGGAGAGGTGCTTTGGGTTGTGAAATTATGGTAGCAACCTTAAGGCACGGTTTGCAATCCTTTTGCTTAGAGACAGGGCCTCCACTTGGTGGAGGCATGAGGAGACCAAGGGACTTATTGACATCAATACCCTCACTCAGGGAGCTTTCCTCGAACTCTTCAAAGAGCGGTATATTTCAGAACAGTTCAGACAACAACGTATAGATGAGTTCCATGACCTTCGGCAATGGGGTCTTACAGTAGCCCAGTATGAGGGCAAGTTTCTCGACCTCCTACCCTATGTTGAATACATGGGAGATGAGAAGCTATAGGTGAACAGGTTCATCAATGGATTAAATCCCACAATTTCAGATAGGGTATGCATGGTACCTTCAGGGAACTTAAGGTTCATGGTGGATAGGGCCTTGGTGGCCGAAGAGATAGTCTGGGGCCCACAGAATTATAGAGATGGGTCGCAGAACCACAATACCTCATCTCAAGCCTCTAGATATTAGAAGAACACATGGAAAGGGAATCAAAGGAACTCTTTAGGGACATTTAGGTCCCCACAGTAGTAGCAACAACAACAATAGCCATAGCAGTCACAGCAGAACCAGCATTAGAGGGCACCTCAGGTTTAGTAGGGCTCCAAGTCCAAATAGTGGTAGTCTCAGGGTCCTAAGAAGGACCAAAGATCTCAGGCACCATATACCCCTCCAACACAGACCCATATACCCTCAGAAGGACCAAAGATCTTAGGCACCATATACCCATGACCTAGAGCTCACAGCAGTGGTGCATGCTTTAGTCAGATGGTGACATTTTCTCTTAGGACGTCGGTTCGAACTTCATTTAGACCATCAGAGTCTTTAGTACATCTTCACTCAGCCGAACCTTAATTCTAGGTAGAGGAGATGGATGGAGTTCTTATGTGAATATGATTTTGATGTCCATTACATCAAATGGAAAGAGAACATGGTCGTAGATGCCTTGAGTAGGAGGCAACATGAGCTTTCTTCTATGTCTACTGGCATGGATTTGAGAGATCGCATCCTTCATCACTTGCAAGAGGATGAGATGTATGTAGAGGTTTGTGAGTTGATTCAGACTCAGAGACCCCTTAAGGGAAAGTTTTCAGAGTATGCTTTGGAGTCTGATGGACTATTGCATCATAGAGGACATATCTATATACCTTCTTCCAGGGGATTGCATGAGTTTGTGATGCTTGAGGCTCATAGGGCCCCTTATGCAGCGCATCTAAGAGTTAAGAAGATGCATGCCGACTTGAGGCAACTATATCATTGGCCAGGCATGAGGTTGCAAATTGCGGAGATGGTAGCTAGATGCCTAGAGTGCTAGAGGGTGAAGGCAGAACACCATCATCTAGGTGGTCTTCTTCAACCTCATGAGGTACCAGTGTGGAAATGGGACATCATATCTATGGATTTCATAGTAGGCCTTCCTATGTCTTCTTGTTGTCATGATGCTATCATGGTGACAGTCGACAAGTTGACTAAGGTGGCTCACTTTTCACCTGTGCGTACTAACTTTACCGCACCAACAGTGGCACAAGTGTTCTTGCGAGATATAGTCAGACTTCATGGCATACCTCATAAGATCATCTCAGATAGAGATTCTCTCTTCACTTCATCCTTTTGGAGAGAACTTCAAGCAGCTATGGGCACTAGACTCAACTTTAGTATGGCTTATCATCCTAAGATAGATGGACAGACCGAAAGGGTCAATCAAGTGTTAGAAGACATACTTCGCATGTACATCATGGACCATCAGACCTAGTGGGAAGAATACCTACACCTAGTGGAGTTTTCCTATAACAACAGGCACCAGACTTCCTTGGGTATGCCTCCCTAATAGGCTCTTTATGGTAGACCATGTAGGACCCCACTCAGTTGGGATAGGATTGAGGATAGGGTTTCCATTGGTCCTAAGTTAGTCAGGGATATGGAGCAGTAGGTGACCTTGATTAGGTAGTGACTTGAGGAAGCTCAAGATAGGCAGAAGAAGTATGTAGATGCGAAGAGGATTGATCGAGCCTATCTAGTTGGAGACAAAGTCTACTTGAGAGTGTGACCGCATAAGAGTCCAATCTGTTTTGGAAAGGGCTCTAAGCTAGCACCCCATTTTTTTGGACATTTTGAGATCCTTGAGAGGATAGGACTAGTTGCATACCATTTAGCGTTGCCACCTAGCCTGTCATGCATCCATGATGTGTTTCATGTTTCATTTCTGAGTAAGTATATATATGACGAGTCTTATGTGATAGATTGGGATGTCTTGCAGGTGGAGTCAGACGGACAGCTGGCATTGCAGCCAATTCATATATTGGCTCGGCAGACTTTGGGCCTTCGAGGCAGAGAGTTGGACCAGGTTAGGGTCGAGTGGGATTTCTATGATGAGGTTACAGCCTCTTGGGAGGACACAACATAGATGAGATCATAGTACCCTCACCTCTTCGATGAACTCCAAGAGGAAGTTCATGCCTAAAGGGGGTGGATGTGAGACCTACATTAGACTATTCTAGTTTTACTATTTTGATCTCATGCTTTCAGTAGTTTATGCTTTGACATACTTTGACTATCAGAGACTTTTTATACATTTGAGGATCGGTGGAATCCTGTGTTATATATTCAGCACCTGATTTTGTAATCAGGGTACTTTTGAGATGCTTTATGTTCCAATTCAGTTTTAGTTTATGTTGATGTCTTATATGGATCTAAAATGTAAGAATGTTACATGATGAATTTGGTTTAGGAAACTGATGCTAGGTTAATTCAATTCTAATGAAAATATGGGTTATATGTATGTATATCATTGATGTCGTGGTATGTTTCATATCATGTCGTTTTGGATCTACTAATGTGTGCATTGAGTGTGCAGGAAAAGTTGACCATCGATCTAAATCGGGGACCCAGTACTAGAACCTATGTAAATACCCATGCTTTCTAAGGTCCTGTCTATATACAGAGACATAGACCTCATTTTTATGTGTTTATTTCATAAACGTGGTTTGCATGTGTGTTATTAAATGAGTAAATATTTATGTGAATAAGTCATGTCATTTGTTTTAATTTAATGTGGCAAGTTTGGCAATTGTTGTAATTTAATTATTGACATGGCTAGTAAAGGGGAGACCAAGGTTAGTTAAGGGTTAACTAAGGTCATCTAGGAGTAGTACCCAAGCTTACCCCAGGGTTAGAAATTTCTAGAAGTCTTTTGACTTAGAAATCTGTAGGTTAACTTCAGGGTGAGTTTTAGAGGGTCTTTTGGGCTCCAAGGAGGTAACCAGCGTCAATTTTAGTCACCCAACTTGGTACCCTATGGGTTAGGGGTCATTTTCTGTCATTAATGAGCCTCTAAACTCATTTATTACTCCCTTTAAGTGTCATTTTCAGTTTTGAGCGAATTTGGAAGAGGAGTGTAACTTTGGTTAACCTCACTCTCTCTTCTACCCAAGTTTCATTTGACTTCACCCTTGGAGAGTTAGGAAGTGGATTAGTTTAGGATTGGTTAGAGTTACCTCACCTTTGGGTTAAGCATTGCCCTTGTTGGAAGTTTTCCTATTTAGGGAAGGATTTAGGATGAGTTGAGTGTTCACCCACTCTCTACCCTTAGAGATAGAATTCAGTTTGAAGGAGCTTTTGGAGAAGGAGCTTAGGGAGGATAGCTCAACACCATTCCTCTTCATACCTTAGCTTTGGATTAAGGTTGGATTTATTTAAAGATAATTGTTTGTGTTTATGTGTGTTCTTGAGCTCAAGGACTCCATTAATGGAGTCATATGTGTTTTTTTTTTAAGCTTTATTTTCAATTTTGAGATTTAAATGTTTGTTCTCAATGTCTTTATTTTGTGACTAATTTTGAATGGGTTTTCAAGGTACACTCACCCTTGGGAGGGAAGAGTAGCCTTGGAGGGGTAGTTGGAAATGATTCTTGTTAGTGTAGAGTCTCTCATGTGTGGAGGAAAAAACTTGGGGTAACATGATACCCATGATGCCAAGAAGAATCTGAGGGTACCTAGGAGGCATAAGGAGGTTATTCAGGATTGCATCTTGTGAAGATGGTCCTTTGCAAGTCCATGTGAGGCTTGTGTGTTCATTATCATCCTAGACTTTCTCCTATAGTGAGGTCTACCACTACCCCTATTATGAAAGGTCTCTTAGAGATACTTCCTCTTGTTCATCCTGATGTTTGGAAGCTTTCTTGTATTTGAGTTCTCTATTTTATTTCCTGCTTGTTGGGTGTTTCTATTTGTAACCCATTCCAGTTTGGATCCCCTAGCTCAGGGGTGGCCTTGTAGAGGCCTAAGTTGGGTGGTGAGCATCCATGGTTATCCCTCTTTTATCAGGTTCAGCTAGATGGAGGAACTTGCAAGATACCTTTGTGGGAAAAATGTGCACCACTGAATTATGATCTTTTGTACTCCTTTGATGATCTAAGTGATTTTTTTATTTCAAGCTGGATTTAGGAACATTGTGATTAATTGTATTCTGATAATCTTTGAAGGCCCTTCTACCCTTATTGTAATTAGATCTTTCAAGAAATTATGTATTCTTATGTCCTCATTGAAATTTGAAAACACTCAAGACTATTCATATCGAAAAATTTATTGGAATTATTGGAGGACGTTTGCATGATTAGAAAAAATTGTAGATATATTTAATTTACATTCTTTCCAAAGTAAGATAATAAATCTCAAACTTGTCGAGTATCTTCCTTGTCGCATTAGTAAGTTTTATTTAAGCATTGTACTTAAAAAGAGAAGTTTACTTATGATATGGTAGTAATAATATTTGTGTGTTTATCCCTGTTGATTAGGATAAATATTCCTTATCAAGTAGTAGTCAAAATGGATAAAATTTATCAAAGATTATCAATAGAAATCTAAATAAGTTTTGATGTTCTTGATGTTTAGTATACTTTCCTATTCCGGTAAATTTTATTTTTTTAAAACAAAAAAAAATTAAACGCTTATTTTTTAATTTCCTTCCACTAGAATGTGGAGATTAATTTATGGATTTCTTTGATCAAATAAAAATTCAAAAAAAATTCTCCTATGTAGTCGTTGTTTTGAAAAATACAGACATTTTTACACCAGTAAAATTATTAAAATAACTATTTTTTTTATGTTGTTTCTTTCTTGTCTAAAGAAAAGAACTATCCTAATAATAAAAGAAAAAATTTATATTAAAAGCATTGTTTTATGTTATCATGAAGTAAAAATAAAATAATAATAATAAAAGATTAGCGCATGGCGCTGTGTAAATGGCGTGGTATTTTTTTATAAAAAAAATTTAGTATTGGGCGGGGAGGGCCGAAGCCCTTCCCCAAACCTTTTGTAACAGTGGAGGTCATGCGGGCGCTGCCCCCACCCCGCTGTGGAACCACAGTGGGTGTGCAGCATCTGCCGTAGCCGGCCACCCACCGCTGTGGACCTCAGTGGCATGGAGGGCGCCGCTCGGCCGGCTCCCCACCCACACGCTGCTCTGAACCTGCCCTCCGACCTCCATCCCACCACCACACCATTTTTTTTGCCCCTTGTCTGTTGTTAGCCGCTCGGCGACATTTGTAAACCCCCCGCTGCTGTTGCAGAATCCGCTGCCTCAGTCTTTGGCTAAGGATTTTAGGTTTAGGTTTAGTTTATTTTATTTAGTTTTAGTTTTAGTATAAAATTTGATTTGGTTTATAGGATATATTTAAATTTAGATTGTTATTATTAATGAAAGAATTATTATTGCTATTAGGTTTTAATTTAAAGTTTATTGTAGATTAGATTTAAACTGATAGCATGGATATGGTTTTATATTTGATTTTTTTTTTATAAACTTGCATTTATTAAATAAAAGGAAAGCTAGAACATAACTATGTAATGATAGAAATTGCAAGTGATTTGGGTGAATTTGTAGATATTAAAGAAATGTATAATGCTAAAGATATGTGGGATAAGATAGCAATAGTTCATGGCGGTGATGCTCATGTTTAGAAAGCTAAAGTAGACAATCTCAGAGGAAAGTATGATGAAATGAGAGTGCAAGAAGGAGAAAATATTGGTTAATACAACAAAATGCTAAAGGAATTTGTCTCTGCTATCGAAAGAGCTCATGGTCAACTTGATGATGATGATGTAGTAAGTAAAATCTTGAGGACCCTTTTACCATATTATGATATTAGAGTCTCTTCGATACAAGAACCAAGATTTGTCAGTCCTACAAATGTGACTCTAGATTCTTTGATTGAAAAACTTACTATTTTTGAGTTAAGTAATTTTGATAATAGTATGCATAGAATAGAATCTTCTTTCAAATCTTCTCTAACCATTGCTTCATCAAAGAAAGGAAATGAAGTCTCTAACAGTTATGAAGGTAAGCATGATTATGATTATATATTATATGAGGAAAGAGAAAAAGAAGAATTGGAAGCACTTCTAGCAAGGAGATTACCTAGAGGAAAAGGAAAGTAACAAGGTAAACTTCCCTTAAAATGTTTTTCATGTAATAAAATTGGTCATATTGCATCTAGGCATCCTGACAATGATAGGAAGGATAAGTTCAATAAATTTAGGAACTTCAAAGACAAGAGAAAGAAAGCATGTTACCTAGAAGAAGATAGAGTAACTAATGAAGAATCAGATGGAAGATATGATGAGGAAGAGATAGTATTTTTGTAGTCAAAGAAGATTCCTCAATCATTATAGATGATGATAGTGAGGAGAAACCAATGATTCAAAGCATGAATTATAGTGCTAACTAGATAATAGATAGTGGGTGTATACATCACATGACTGGTGACAAAAGATAATTTATTTCAATGGAAGTATTTGATGGTGGTGTAGTCAAATTTGATAATGGTTCACCATGCATAGTAAGAGGTAAATGTTCAATAAAAATTAATGATACCACTAATTGTGATGATGTTTTTTGGGCTAAAGGTTTAAAGTATAAATTGTTAAGTGTTTCTTAGTTGAATAATAAAGATTTCAGGTTGAAATTTAGTAATGGTGTATTCAAGATCTTAGGAACATCTGGAGATTTGATTGCTACTGGTAAACAAACTAGAGGTAACCTATTCCAATTGAACTCTACTAACAAACACTTCTTGATTTCTAAAGTTCAAGACTATTGGCTATGGCATAAATATTTTTTCATGTTAATTTTTATAATATGGTAAAGGTCAGTAAGCATAAATATGTTAGAGGTTTGCCTACTCTAGCTAATCCTAAAAAATGCTATGTGTAAAGAGTGTCAATTCGGAAAGCTAACCAAGTCTAGCTTTACAAGTAAGGTTTATTCATCTCAGAGAATTCTTGAACTTGTTCATATTGACTTGTGTGGACTAATGAGAATAGAGAGATACTATGGAGATAAGTACTTTATCTTATTTATTGATGATTACTCAAGAATTTTGTATCTTATGTTTTTAAAGGATAAATATGATGCATTCTAAATGTTTAAGGAGTATAAGCCAAGAGTTGAAAAAGAAAAAGGTAAATCACTCAAGTGTCTTAGATATGATAGAGGAGGTGAGTTTACTTCACATGAGTTCTCAACATTCTGTGAAGAACATGGAATCAAGAGACAAATGTTAGCACCAAGGACACATCAACAAAATGGTATTGCTGAGAGAAGGAAAAGATCCATAATTTATTATGCAAGAATACATTTGAGAAAAAATGGAGTGGCTCAAATTTTTTGGAGAGAAGATTTAAGTACTGTTGTTTATACTTTGAATTGGGTAAAACTTAAAAAAGGTACAAACAAAACACCTTATGAGATATGGTATGGTCATACTCCTAGTGTCAGTTAGTAAAAAACTTTTGGAAGAAAATGTTACATAAAGAAGGATTATCATAATGGTAAATTTGATTCTAAGAATGATGAAGGAATATTTCTTAGCTATTCTACTAGAATCAAAGCATATAAGTGTTTGATCAAGCATACTAACAAGATGATTGCAAGTGAAAATCTTAGAATTGATTAATTTTCTGAAAACAATGAGGAAGATAGCGAGAAGGAACTATAAGACTATTAAAGGTTTTTTTATGTTCAACCAGTGGAGACATAGACCATACCTTAGGAAACTGAAGTGATGAATGAAGCACAATCTATGAATAATGATGAAGGCAACCAAAGGACATAACTGGTACTCCCAAGGTATGTAAAACTCAATCATACACAAAATCATATTATTGGACATGAAAATTCCGGAATAATGACAAGGAGAAAGGCAAGAGAAAGAACTCATTTGATATTTGAATAATGATGATTGGGTTATGGCTATGAAAGAAGAATTAGAAAAAATAGAAAATAATAACACTTGGACATTAGTACCTAGACCTACTAACAAGAATTTTATAGGTACTAAATGGATTTTCAGGAATAGGCTAAATGAGAAAGGAGAAGTGATCAGAAACAAGGCAAGGCTAGTTTGTAATGGGTATGCACAAGAAGGAGGACTAGACTATGGTGAAAATTTTGCACCCATTGCATGAATTGAAGGTATAAGGATATTTTTAACATATGATTCTCATAAAGGATTTAAGGTATATCAAATGGATGTAAAATCTACTATTCTGAATGGTGTGTTAGAAGAAGAAGTATACATTGAACAACCTAGAGGATTCACAACTAAGAAAGGTAAAGACCTGGTGTGTAAACTACATAAATTATTGTATGGATGGAAGAAAGATCTGAGAGAAAGATCTGAGAGAATGGTAGGAAAGGTTGAATGCATATCTTATTAAGATTGGTTTTAAAAGAAATAGTGGCAATAGCAATGTATATCTAAAATCTGAAAGTGAAGACATAACAATGATTGCTGAAATTTTTGTTGCTGACATAATATTTGGTGGAAATGAAGCATTGAGAAGGACATCTACAGAAGAAATGAGGAAGGAATTTGAAATGTATATGATTGGAGAAATCAAATTCTTTATTGGACATCAAATACAACAAAAAATGAAAGGAATGTATATAAGTCAATCAAAATATGTGAAGGAGATTCTGAAAACTTTTGGCATGGAACATTAAAAAATAGTGGGAACACCTATGGTCACAGTAGACCAGATATTACACATGATGTTGGTATTGTCACAAGTTTTTCATAAAATACAAAGAAATCACATTTGGTTGCAGGAAAGAAGATCTTCAGATATCTTAATGAAACTGAAGATTATGGCTTATGGTATGATAAGGATGGAAATTTTTCATTGAATTTTTTCACTGATGTAGATTGGGAAGGAAATGTTGATGATAGGAAGAACACAAGTGGTGGAGAAATCTTTCTTTGTGAAAGATTAGTCTCTTGGACTAGTAAGAAATAGAATTGTATTTCTCAATCTACAAAAGAGGTAGAGTATGTTGTTGTTGCTCTTAACTGTCAACAAGCAATATGGATAAAATAGATTCTTGAAGGAATTCATGAAAAGGTCACAGAACCTATTGTTATCTATTGTGACAACACTAGTGCAATAAATATTTCCAAGAATCCAGTGATGCACTTGAAGACAAAACACATTGCAATAAAATATCATTTTCTAAGAGAGCAAGTACAAGAGAAGGAGGTAAGGCTTGACCATGTGTCTACTAAAGAACAAGTTGTTGGTATATTCACCAAGCCATTACCAAAGGATACCTTTGAGTATCTAAGAGGTAGATTAGGGTTTATTCCCCTATCTAAAGTTAATTAGATGATGATGTTGATTGTATCAGTTCATATGTATTTGTCAGAATATCATATGTATGAATTGATGTAGTGGTGGAAAAATCCTAGGGGGAGAATTCTTAAGTTTGATGCTAAAATGGTTTAATGATGAATGAACATGCAAGATTTAGTAAAGTGTACTCAGAGATGACTGAATGGTTTATCAACTTTGGCATTGATGTCAAATGGAGAGAATATCTATGTACTTCCCAAAGGTGGGAGAATATGTATTTTCCATAAGGAAAGAATTTGTATGTAATATTGAGCATAACACAATAGATAGATATGAAAGATGAAAGGGGGAGTATATGAAGCTGATTAAAAAGTATAACTGAGTGAGCATAAAGTAGTAGAAGATCAGAGGCAAAGATAGACATGGAAACATTTTTACATTTTTGCAAAAGTAAGAAGATAAGAGTGTTTCCATCAATGTCAAAGGGGGAGATTGTTAGAATAACTAATGCATTGATGAATATTTGTATAGATTTGATGACAAATGAATTATTTATTTGGTTTTCATTGATGTTAACTACCTGACTTAGTGTTTTTAGTATGCTACTTGATAATTTGTAGGTGAATCATGAGTTGTTGTATGTTTAAAATGTTTCTATTCTTATGGAAAGTTATATCATGTGTGGTGATGTTAAATTTTTCATCACAACTCTTCATATGGAGAATTAAGTTGGTTATGTTTGATTGGACTCAAACCAGATAATTGCTAAAATAGTCAGTGATAGACAGTAAGTGATTTGAATGTTATTTTAGATCGATGAAGTATTGTATGGAGTGGTCATAGGATATCATTTTAAATGATGTTAAGATATTGTATGTATGAGCATAAATCATTATGTTAACCGGTGCAACTAGTTTAATTTATTGGAAGCGGTGTTAAAAGAATGAACAGGTGAACAAGATTGAGTTCTTGAACAGACTATGATTATAGATCGGTGCTGGAATTCGATGTGGCAAGAGGATCGGTGATGATTTTTGTAAATTAGAAAGTTAGTTCCATATTTTGTGGGACTTAGTTGATATCACATTGATCAAGGTGTATGTTTTAGGATGCTTCTTTAGGAAGTTTGTTTTGGTCAAATGAGGTTCTTGATATGGCTCAACTACCAAGGTAAAATTGATGAGCAAGTTGACGTAGTTAGAGGAAAATGTTTTATGAGTGTTTAGATACAATCTATCTTACCTAAGATGATTTGGATTGTTCATATCTCAGATCTAGGGTTTGTTGTAAGTCGGTGGAATTAATTCTATATAGTAGAATAGTTGAAGAAGAACAGAGAGAGAGAGAGAAGAGAGTTGATTGTGAATTATAGAGACATTTGGAGATAGAGAAAGTAAAGGAATCAAGTGTGATAGAGATAAGGAAGATTATATAGTATGATGATGTATTAAAGACCTTAAAATTATTAGATCATGCAGAGGTAGTGTGGTTTTTATAGATCATTGTATCTATTACTTTCTAATCATTGTAATAGGGAGATCCCCTAACGTGGTGGATCCTAACATATCTTTATTGTAAATCCTCTAACAAGTTGACACATTAGCTTGTGTTTAAAGTCCTCTAAAAAGGTTTCTCTGAATAGGAAAAAGATCCTAATAGTTCTTAGGCAAATCCCTTAACTGAGTAGCATCTAACAGTGTTTTGTAAACC
This sequence comes from Thuja plicata, assembly GCA_018584345.1. Classification (NCBI taxonomy): domain Eukaryota; kingdom Viridiplantae; phylum Streptophyta; class Pinopsida; order Cupressales; family Cupressaceae; genus Thuja; species Thuja plicata. The sequence continues at coordinate 592,340 of MU225822.1, read as the reverse complement.
TTTAACAAGGTAAGCTCCTAACAGGGCATATTCTAGAAGACTACAGATTTTGTGGGTATCATCTCATACCATGGTTTTTCCTAGTTGGGTTTCCACATGATAAATATGGTGTTTACATTGGGTGGTTTATTACTTGTTGATGTATGCATTGAAATTTCACTTATGTGAGTTTTTGTTATATATTTTGGTGCATAATGTTTAAAGAAGTTGAATTAATGAATTTTTGTGGATTACTGACTCACCCTCCCCTCTCAGTAATCAGACATGTATTAACAACATCATCTTCTTCAAGTTGACCACCAGCTCCTTTAATAGCAGAAACATCTTCATTTAACCTGTTGTTGTATTGACACAGATTCTCTCCTTCCTGCATTCTCATTTCATCATACTTTCCTCTGAGACTGCCTACCTTTTCTTTCTGAACATGAACATCACCACCATGGACTACTACCATCTTATCCTACATATCTTTAGCATTATCCATTTCCTTGATATCTATAAATTGAGCATCAGTTAGAGCACTTTCAATTTCTATCATTACAGAGTTATGTTCCAACTTTCATTTTATTTGATCAAGAGTTAGGATACTCGAAGGTGGAACATACTTGGTTGTAAGATGATCCAATGCTTTCTCTCCAATAGCTGACAGATGCATCTTCATCCTTCTTACCCATGTAGAGAAATTTTCCTTAGATAAATCTTGATGGACTGAAAGATAACTAGAGGGTATTATCTTTCAGTCCATCAAGATGTATGCCATAAATAACTTTAAGAAATATACACTGCTCAGTAAGATATATTGTTTATCTTTTATATACTTTATCAAATAGCAGTAAATAAACTTAGTGTTAACCGACCAATCCAGTTTCAATGCAATGAACCATATACACATTTTACACAAATTTTTAATGTGGAAACCCAATATGGGAAAAACCACCTAGGACTGGTAGCTCAAAATATTTCACTCTTCTGAAGTGAGCTCAGTGAAGAGCCAACCCTCTTAAAGGTTACAATACACACTATTAAGTGCAACCTTGTTAGAGGATTTAAAACTAAAAGTTTTTCTTTTGACCTAGCACTCACTATGTTGTCAACAAGAAATCCTTTTGATAATCTTGAGTATCTCAATACAATAAGGACTGTTAAATCCCACTCGGTTAAGAGATTTTAGGAATCAATAGTTAAACTGATACAGTAAATGATATGTTAAAATATACAACTTTAACTTGCAGATATTTAGATCTATTGTTATTCCAATAATACCTCTATGCTCAATGTTCACTTTAGTTCCTTTGATCTCTTTCTTCCTTCTGCTTGGTGAATACTCTGTCCTTTGTTGCTCGGTGTCTACAGAATTCTTTGGCTCTATTCTTCAGCCTGTATGATCAGATCTACATGAATAATTCTATCTTTACCAGATTATACTCAACATTCCTCCTTTTCATAATGAATTCCTTTTCCCTTTATATAGACATGATTAGCCATTCAATCTCCTTATTTTTGTCGTAGATCCCTTCTTGATCCGTAAAACTTGCCATGCTTTGATTTATCTCGTAAAGCTCTACTTTAGTTTTTTTCCACAAATCTCTCCATGATAGCTATGAATAAAACATGCTTTAAATCTCTTTCTATGCTTTAGTTTGACTAGTATTTGAAAATAAAGAAATCAATTAGTTAGCTCTGACAACTAATTAGTTTTGTCATTCTTTAACTTCAGTTTTGTTCGGTCATCAACTCTAGTTACACTTGGTAACAACTTCAATTAACTACAGTTCTCGGTATACACTTGCTTGATAACACTTTCTCAGTTACTGTGGTGCTTGGTATACACTGAGAAATACTTGGTGACACTATCGTTTGGTGTTCACTATCACTTGGTGTATACAGACCTTTTCTGCTTTACCGATAACATAAACTTTGTCTCTTCAGGTCTTTAATATTATGACCAATATGCATATGATCAATAAAACCATATCAAGTTGACATTAATGAAAAAATAATACATTAACTAATTTAATGTCTTGCATTCACTTTTGTAGCTTGGTCATAATCAACTTATCATCTTCAAACATTCAATCAGTTATACGTCATCAATCTCTCCCTTTGGAATTGATAGAAACATACTATGAAATATGCAGTATAAGATATGCCATAACATACCAAACTTATTATTCTATAACCAATTCAAATATATGAATCTCGGTAAGCTCTTCTATCTTAGATTTGTTCTATTGTGTGCTCTCCCTTTCTTCATTTCCTTCAATGGATACATGTAGCAATTCTATCTTCTAATTATATCTCTCCCTTTCTTGTAGAATCTATTCTCTCTTTTCTGGATAGATATGCAGTGTTAACTCTTTTCAATTATCTCCCTTTGATGGATTGTTATTTCATTGAATATCTCTCTCCCTTTGGATGTTCTTCTTCCTGATGTATATTTCATTGAATTTATTTCTCCCTTTGATAGCAATGACAAAAAGAAAATTCAGCTTTGTAGAAGTTAATAATCTTTCTCTCCCTTTGAAGCTTTCTGTCCCTTTAGTGGACTGATATGTCATTGCAGTCCATATCTCATCTTGGATCAAAATGATTAATTTTCTAATAATTTGTAGGATTATGCATCCTCCTAGTCATCTTAGTGACCAGTAGACAAGGGTCAAACCCCTAGTCTATTCCTTAGATACTCAAATGTATCTTTTGGAAATGGTTTTGTGAATATGTCTGCTAGTTGTTATTTGGATTGTATATATTCCAGTATCCCATGTTTCTCTTGTACTTGTTCCCTCAAGTAATGATACTCAATAGCTATGTGCTTTGTCTTAGCATGCATCACAGGGTTCTTTGAAATGTTTATAGCACTAGTATTATCATAATAGATAATTACTGGGTCAAGAATATCCTCATTCATACCTTTCAGTAATTTATTGATCTATGCAATGTTAGAGAAATTTGCAGAAGCAGCTACATATTCTGCTTCTATAGTTGATTGAGATATGCATACTTTCTTTTTACTTATCCATGTGGAAATTCTGTCACCCATAAATAATTCTCCTCCTGTAGTGCTCTTTCTATCATCTATGTTTCCAACCCAATCAACATCAGTATAAACTTGTAGCTCAAATTTGCCTTCTTTATTGTACCACAAACCATAGTTTTCAGTATTCTTCAGATATCTCAAAATTATTTTAATAGAAGTCATGTGTGATTCCTTAGGATTAGTAGAGAATCTTGCAACTATACCAACTGCATGTGCTATATCAGGTTTAGTGTGTAAAACATACATTAGTTTACAGATCATAGATCTGTATAAGGTCTGATTTACTTCAATTGTCTTGTCTTCCTTTGTCAATTTGCATCTAGTTTCCATAGGTGTTCCAACTAATTTAGAGTCCTTCATCTTGAATATCTTCAAAATTTCTTTGATGTATTTAGATTGTGTGATGTAGATGCCTTCATCCTCTTGTATAATCTGTAGACCAAGAAAAAAATTGATCTCTCCAAACATTGACATTTCAAATTATTTTCTCATTTCATCAACAAATGATTTGCATAACATATCATTACCTTTAAGTATGATATTATCAACAAATATCTCAGCAATTAAAGTCTTATCATCACTATCTCCTTTCAAATATAGATTACTGTTGTCACTTGTTCTAATAAATCCAATACTAATGAGATAAGAGTGAATTATTTCATACCATGCTCTTGGTTCCTGTTTTAATCCATACAAAGTTTTGTGTAGTTTACAAACCATGTTACTCTTTTTAGGATCAAAAAACCCTTCAGGTTGTTCAATGTATACCTCCTCTTCTAGAATTCCATTTAGAAATGAAGATTTAACATCCATTTTGTGAGGTCCTACCTTGATCATCCATTCAGAGATGATACTTTTATATTATATTTATCTGGATGATACATTTGTTTTTTATACATTGACGTATTGGACTTTCATAGCATAGATATCTTATGATGACTCTATTTAGATGATGTTTAGATGTATTGTTTTATACATATGATTCTCAGATCTTGATGACATCTTTGAACAGTTGCCATTTTTATGTTTCTAAATTTGCAATTTGATCACGTGACATGTAATTTTGGATTTCAGATTTTTAATTCTTCTAATGATCCATATTAATTAATTTAATATGTTAGATAAATAAATTTCAAGGATTTTGTGATTTATCAGTTAAATGTATATGGATTACCTAGTTCTAGAAAGTGATGTATAATTTAGGTTTAGATGAATCTATTATAAGGTATAATATCATGGATGTGTGAGATTTTTTCTTGGACTACTAATGCTCTATTCAAGTGTGCAGGTGAATAAACCATGGTTTCAAAACTGGAGAAACAAGATTACATTAATGTAAATATCCTTGTGAAGCCAAGGCTAGCCCTAAAGAGGGAAATAACCTAATTGTGATTTAATATATGTTTGTAAATGTAATTATGCATGGTTGTAAATTTAATTTCTTCTATTTTTTTATTTTCCTTTTAGGCATGCCATTGTTTGAATGTGATATGCAATTGTAGTGCCAATTGGAACATGTATTGTGAGATGACATGCCCATGTGGATTGTGAGGTTAATTTTTACCCTAGGTTGTCTTGTAGTGTTTCCTTGTGGAGTTACATGTCTTGGAAACCCAAATCATGAGTACTATCTTAGAATTCGTAGGTAAACTCTAAGTGAGTTTTTGAAGGGTTAGAATGAGTCCAAAAAGGTAGTTAGAGTTAAAAGTATCTAGTCTTTTAGTTATACTTTGGGTTAGGAGTTATTTTTTAATATTTTTAGTGTCAAAATCTTATTTATGGCCCTTATAAAGTACCATTCTTGGTTAGTGGCGAAAATTTGGAAGAGGAAATATCATCTCCTTCTTCAAGATAGTGGGGTCTCTTCCATGCATTAAATTGGACAAGTGTTAGAGAAGAGGACTCATTTCACCTCTCTTCTTGTTGGGAAATAGGTAAGATTTTGAGAGAGAGCATTTTAGGGAGGAGGGAGAGGAGAGTTGGGGTTGATTTCCCACTCTCCAGTTTTGGGAGACTTGTAGATTGTGCTTAGAAAGATTTGCTAGTTGGAGCCAAGGGAAGGAAAGCTAGGAAAGAAAGGACTTATCTCAACCTTAATCCAATTGCTAGGAGTAAGGTCGGTACTCCTAAATTCCATGTGTGGTATTCTTTGTATTTCTTATTTTCAAAATCTTGTTGAATTTTAGTTATTACAAATTTCTTGTTGTGTAAATGGTTTTCTTGTGATAAAATGTTATTGAAAAGATTTACATTGTTTCTTCCATTTTTTCTATTTTATGTTTGTGTTGTTCATGGGAGTTAATGACATATCTCACCCTTGGGAGGGAAGAGATTCATTATAGGTGAAGGACTTAGTTGGGAAACCATTGTAGTGTAGAGTCTCTTCTAGGGAAGAAGAGGGATGTTTTATGGATGTTATGGGCTCCATGTGCCAAATTTTCTTGTGATTTCTCATGGGGGTGATAAGGGTTTATGGATGTGGTTATTGAGCTCTTTGGTTGTATTAAAATCCTTGGGAAGGCATGTGAATTTTGTGCATATTTGAGGTATTCTATTTTTAGCATTCTCCTATATGATTGCTCCACCTTCACCCCTAAGTGAGTCCATTATGACCCAATTGTACATAAGATTGAGAGGGAGTTGTGTTATTTAGAGCTTGTTATATATGTGTGGTGGTTTTCTTATATGTCACCCAACCCCTTCTTGGTTCCCCTAGCTCGGGGGTGGTCCCATAGAGGTCTAGGATGGGAGGTGAGCTCCCATGGTTTATTCCAAAATTTGGTTTGCAGATTTGTAGTTGTCCCTCTACTTGGAAGGATTCATTTTCAAAGCTGAAAATGAGGAATTCAGTTGATTATAAATGGTATTTTGTGAAATTAAGTTTCACCTCAAGCCATAGGGCTGAGTCTTGTATAATTGAAAATTCAAAAATTTTGTTTAAAAAATTCAGTAGAAAATATTTGAAATAGTTTTGTTGAAAGGGAAGAAGTGTAATAGTTTTTTTAATGTTTTGAGAAATACCCATAGAAAACACATCACTATTTATACTGTACCTAACTGTAAAAATTGATTCAAAGCAAGGAAATATTCCCTTTATGTAAATTTTGAGTTTAAATCTGCATCCAAGAATGAATAATAGTTGTTTACCTTAAGTAGTCATTTTCTGATATGTTGAGTTCCTAAAGAAATATCTCTATTCACTAATTGTAACAGTTTTATTCAGATGTTATTATCTACTTATTAAGTTGTTGCCTTATTTATGAAATTTTAAATTTACTTATGCTTATAATTTCATGTATTATGGTTATTTCAAATATATGATATTTTGTTTAACAAAAGCAGTCTACCTATTTATCTTATCATCAGTTTTCTACAAAAGAAATTTATGTTTCCTTTGTTATGTATACATAGTTAATAATGCTCCAGAAAAGCATATCACATAGATGTAAAAAGTAACTTGATATATTCTTCATTTTATATTTTTTTTTGCACAAATTAGAATTAATCTTCATACCTTATTTCAGTCTGTTAAAATAAAAGTTGTTATAGCAGCATTTATATTTTTGATGCACATGAAGGAATTATATATATATATAT
>MU225822.1:559651-585656 GCA_018584345.1 Thuja plicata | reverse complement strand
GTCTAGGGATAGGAAATGGGGCTGGGAGAGAAAAATGAGAAAACAAAATAGCAAATTCAATTTTTGGACATTCTTATTGGATCCCTAACCCTAATTTTGAATAAGGGTTAGGGATTCTCCAATGTAATAGATTATGTTAGTTCATTTAATTTTATTCCTACTTAGTGGATTTTCTTTTTATGGGAATAGATTTTTGGATTGCTTTCGGTGGGAAAATCTATTAATCATTATTACATTATTAATAGTTTCCTTAATTTAACCACACTTTTTGGGGCTTAATGCTATATGTTAGTAATATCATTGTAATAAATCGTAGATATTATTTAAATAAATAAGACATTATTAGAGCTTAGTAGATTAAATTTATTAAAAAAAGATCTAATGCATAAAATGTTGAGATTTAAATGGTTAATTTTATTAGATATGGTAACTTTAATTTAATTAGTTATAGGAATGGAAATTTTAATGCAACCATTTTATGCTTAGATAAATTAAATATTGGAGCAAGAAATATTTAATTTTAATATATCATGATGGAAAACTTAATTAAGTCTTCCTAGTGATATAGGGTAAATTTTAAATGAGAGATTTTAAACCATTATGATCATTTTCAAAAAAATAGACTTTTAATCTAAAGAGTTGAGAGTTGCATAATCCATAATAATTTATTCATGCTCAACTATTATGTAACCTTCTTTAGTTGGGAACATTGTTGTCTTGATTAAAATAAAGTTATAACTTAGGATTCCCTTTTAGTTTTCTATAATAATAAGTGGAATTAAAAAATTTATGGCCAACAATTTGTATATGTACTTAATTAGGTAATGTTATTTTTACATGGTCAATACATGTGGCCAGTGTAAAAATAATGTTATGGTTTAATTTGATAACTAAGATCTAAAATCTTAACTTAATTTTAAACTAATGTGAAGAGGTAGTTGTGAGACTAATGTTTAGAATTAACTCTAGGAAACTTCCAAAAGTTCATTTGATCAAACTATACCCTTGTAAACTTATGGGTTGAGGGATTTTGACTCACATCTTGATTACCCCTTTGTTAGAGTAGTCATAGTATAGCTAATAATTAAATCACTTAATTATTAGTCTATTTACTCTATGCTTAAGTTATACTTAGGCAGCTTTATAATTCTTTAGGGTTTTCACCTTTAGGGTTTCGGTATCCTTTTATAAAGACTCACCGCTTTGCATTTCTCGACTGAGATTGTATTCAGTATTGTTGTTAATAGAAGTATTATTATTTTCAATATAGATTTCATATCTCTGGCTTTTTGGCCTCCATAGTTTTTCTTCTTCTGTCTTTGTCTTGCTTCTACTTGTGACAGATGTGCATGCAGGTGTTCTTGGGAGGATTTGTGTTTATCAAATCTAACATGGTGTCAAAGCTCGCTTGCTGCTCACTGTTCAAGTTTTGTTGAAGCACAGAGGGTTTCAGAGGTTTTACAGAAGGTTTTGTGTGGATTTAGGGGGACCTTTGTTTCTGGTCACTTTGGGCCCAAATGGACATTACCGTTGCACTCAAAGCACTCAAAAACCCCAGAATCCATATAAAGTTTATCTATTTTGGACAACTTGGCCCTGAGGCAAAAAAAATTTTGGTTTCCAGTGCCGTACGGGCACGGAAACTGAGAAAAAATCAAAAAAAAAATCAAAAATACCAAGTTTTATGGTTTTTTAGAGCGTAGGCAATGTTTTAAAAATGGCGCCACCACCGGGCCGCCACCGTACCACCGGCACTCGGCCCCGGCCAGCAGCGCCTCTCTGAGACCGGCGGGCTCCGCCCTCCTCTGGCGCCCCCGCTTCGCGGCCCCCGCCGCCCCCGGTGCCCTCCGCTCCCCACACCACCTCTACAGCCCCCGCTGCCCGGCGCCCTCCGCAGCCCCCACCGCTCCCTATGCTCGCCTCTGGTTCAGCCACCGCCCACGCCGCTCTGCCCCGGCTCGCGCCGCCCCGCTGGCTCCCCCGCGCCGCTCCGCCGGTGGCAGTTTTTTTGCCAGCCCCCGTAGGCACTTCAGCATAGCGGCCAGTCCTATGAAGGACCAAGGGCTTCAGCCTAGCCCCTTGAGCGCGCCATGCACCCTGGGGCCTACTTTTTTTATCCCCAGGGGCTTATTTTTTGCTCTTTTAGGCCTTTCTAACCCCCTGGGACTGTTTTCGCTCTATCTTGAGCATCCGGGGGTCTTTTTTTGACTTCCATATACCGTTGGAAAGCTCTTTCCGAGAAATTTCCGATGATGGAGGTTAGGTTTTTGGGTTCTACTATTTCAATAGTGTTTTTTGCTGTTGAAGTCTGATGTTTGTTTTTGCCTTCTGGGAGTTATATCTAGCTCATCTGTACTCCATTTTTGGCAAACCAGATATCATCAGAAAGCTGGTTCAGTGATCTACTCAGTTGCAGAGGTCTTTTTTCCAGATTCTATTTTAGGTTTTCTCTCCTCTAAGTTTGGCAGTTTATGCACTCTGGTGGATTGCTTGGGTTTAGAGGTCCTGACTTTTGAGCTTATATGCTTCTTCTAATGCATCTTTATTCTTAATTATTAGTCTATAGTATAGCTAATAATTAAATCACTTAATTATTAGTCTATTTACTCTATGCTTAAGTTATACTTAGGCAGCTTTATAATTCTTTAGGGTTTTCACCTTTAGGATTTTGGTATCCTTTTATAAGGACTCACTGCTTTGCATTTCTCGACCGAGATTGTATTCAGTATTGTTGTTAATAGAAGTATTATTCTTTTCAACATGAATTTCATATCTCTGGCTTTTTGGCCTCCATAGTTTTTCTTCTTCTGTCTTTGTCTTGCTTCTACTTGTGACAGATGTGCATGCAGGTGTTCTTGGGAGGATTTTTGTTTATCAAATCTAACAAACCTTAGCTTTGACATTTGACCAACTAACTCTCTTAAAACTAAATCCTTTTTGTATTAACTTGTTCACTCTTGAGGGCACCTAGTAAGTTAGAGAGTACTATCACTTCAACCTTTAGTAAACTTTTCAAACAAAAAAAATGTTGTATTTTTTACATGCAGTTTTGGGCATGACATTTTGGTATCAGAGCATGTTTCAACCTTGGAACCTTAGACCCATTGCGTTTAGCCATATTAACTTTTAAACTTTTCTTTAACTTGTAGGATGCCTCCCATTACTTGGTAGGCTCGCCGACATGGGAGAGTTCATGGTCGTGCCCATGTGGTGCCAACTCATAAAGAGTGAGATGTAGAGGGTGCTAGGGTGGGAATGGGAGAGTAACATGAACCTCCTCCTATTCCACCATCGAATCTGAATCAGGAGGTACTGAATGGTCTCTAGAATATTTTAGGGATTCTTATGGATACATTGCCACTTGGAGATCAGATAACAGGGCCAAGGGGAGTAACCCGTGAGTGGAGTAGGAGCCCTCCTCCTCGATGAGCTGAGGGGCAGGTAGAGAAAGAGGGTGAATCTATTCACATGGTAGGTTTACCACCAGGGGGTATACCTTAGGAAGGTAGAGGAGCAACCTAGGATGTTGGACCAGATTAAGGATTTTCTCTGCCTCAGGCCACCACCTTTTTTAGGAGCCACAGATGGGATCGAGGTTGAGGCATGGTTATTGAGTTTAGAGAGATGCTTTAGGTTGCGTGCATATGAGAGAAATGTGAGAGCTTGATTGGCCATCCACTTTTTGAGAGGGGGAGCCTTGGTTTGGTGGCGACAAGAAGTATTCAAAAGTAACCTAGTTATTGACGTCCTCACCTAGGAGTCATTATTAGAGAGATTCAAGGATCATTACCTCTCAAAGCATTACAGGAAGCATCGTATAGACAAGTTTCATGATCTGTAGTAGAGGGGTTTATCTGTTTCTTAGTATGATGGAAGATTTCTTGATCTTCTACCTTATGTAGAGTATGTTGGTGTTTGAAACTATTACACTGTAAAAAAAAACCAATATGCCTTGAGACTGATGTTATGAGTGGTTAGTTCAAAGTATGAGAGCTCTACAAGACAACCGGACCAACTATAGGGACAAGACTGCCCTCTATACTTCTGGCTCTGCAAAACCAAGGTGGGTATACCTAATCTAGATAACACTCAACCCTTTGCAACACCTTATACTTCTAGATTTAACAACAGATCATGGCAAGAAAGTGCTAAATGTTAACTAGGCATTCATTGACTCTCCATTACCATGTAGGACATACAACCAACAACTACAAATAGCTAGGACTTGGAAATGGTTTTGATGTATGAAGATGCAAAATATAGCCAAGAACCTATCAGACATGTATCTCAACAGAATTTACTAATCCTTGATCAGTGCCATTATCCATTAGGAAGTTCTAAGAAACAAATACAGAAACATGGAACAACTACTGTCAAAGACTCAAATCCATAAACATAGTTACTCCAGCCCATCCACTACTTATATAAATCCTTCTGTAGATGAATCAAGATGAATCTATGCCCTATTTGAAGTATATTTCACTTGATCCTAGATCAAGAACTAAATATCAGAACATATACATAGGTAACCCTATCCAATGGATCAGAAAACCCAGAATTCATAAGATTGACATCAAGGAGAGACTTGAAAGCATGGAATAATTGTATTAAGTATAATGAATCATATACATGATCTAATATGATCTGAGAAAAAACCACTTCAATAACCTTTAAAAGACTACACAAATTTTCTATTCCACCTACATACAATATGATACAGTCTTCTATATCCCACTAGAACAAAGCTTGGAACCAGGGACCAAAACTTTTGGGGGGGTTACAACAGAGAGAAAAGAGGAATAAATAGGAAGATGAAAACCCTAGGATAGGGTTTCAACAACCACCTATCAGGAAATTAATGTAGTCCTCTCTATCAACTAATTTTTCTTCAAAAGATCATAAAATAATTATCCTCTGTCAAAACAACCTGCTGAAGAAAAATTTGGGTATTGGCTAAATCCGTCCTCTTTTACCGATATTGAAACAAATCTAATTATCAACTCACCATACCCTGCAACAAAATGATCACTTCTTTCATTGATTCCATGGGAGAGAGATACCAAAAAATCAACAACGGCTGTGGAAACAACTCCAATCACCATTAATCTGATTGGAAAAGAAATGACGGAGCCAACCACCCTGTCTGCAACTTGGAAAACACACCATTGCCATGAAGTCTAAGACTAAAATATTCAAATTTGAAAGAAAATGGTCACAAATGATGTGGAATTCCCAATTGACAGCCCAGATTCAAACTTGATCCTCATCTTAAAACATAGCCACCAATGTACTGATCTTGCCCAGGAACTGACCATACTAACTCACCTTTAACTCTGGTTAATACCTTTCCTTTAGTCTCCAAGTCGTGAGAATATTTCACTAACTACAGCTCAATCTAGAAACTGGGCCACCAAGACCATAAAGCACAGACCCCACCACTGCCAGATGTCATATTGAAACTCATTCATGACTGCCTTGTCATCAATCTGGACACACGGCAGCACGGCATGTTCCCTTAAAGATTAGAGGTTGAGAAACTTTGGATTAAGGGTTTACACCTACCGTTGGATTAAAATTTAATTTTCCACCCTTTAATCGCTCTTACCTTTGCAAACACAAGTCCCACTGACATCCACATGGTGCCTTATCATTTGTGCTAAAAAATCCCCTCTGCCACCTGACCTGTGCTGACTGGATAATCCACCCTCTTTGACTCATTGATGATGACATCAGCAAAGACACATGGCACTTCATCACTATGCCTCAATGGGTAAATATCATGCATCTTGAGATGAAGGAAATACAACCATTGTCAGATCCATTTGAAACTACACAACCTTTAACCTTTGTATCTACTTCACTTAGGCTAGCCCACCACAAACATGTGGCACATTGTCTCTTTGCCTTGTTGATAAAATCACTGCATCTTTGGCTTTAAGGCATAATGAAAGCCACCTAATCCAATCAACCTGCTCGGTACATAAAATTGATCACCGATCACTGACTTAACCATGAGCTAACCCTACTTCTAACCACCATCCACACCTGGTGATCAGGTGATTGAGTAATCTCAAAGTTAGCAGATGAATCATTAACCACAAGTAAAATCATGAGATCAAGCGACTACACTTAACAATCAAACCCAACACCTAACCTTGGTCAAAATTGGAGATATCATGACTGAAAGGTCTCAAAGTTGCCAAACAAATTCATTAACTCAGTGGTATATCTGGAGATCTAGTGACCACCATAGGATCATGATCTAAATCAATGCTTGTTGTCAGGTCTCCAGATCATAAAAGCATATTCCCTCTCATTCAGAGATAACCCGACTAAGGCAATCACCAAGTCACGAGATCACTTGGAATATTTAGAAAGGATTTGGAGATCTCATGACTACATGAAAAGGAATTAAAACACATGCCAAAAGGGATATTTAAGTGGCCTGAAAAGGTAACGATGAAATATAACATGGCCAAGACAAACTAGGGTTTATCTCAAAAATGACATGAAATCAGACCAAGGGCTTGGGGTTTAATGGCAGAGACCAAAGAAAATTGCAGAAAACATAGAAAAAGAGGCATGGAAACATGAAATTTTTTGTAAGTGCCAACATAGTATATGAAGGATGAGAAGCTCTGTGTCAACCACTTTTTTAAGGGGTTGAATGCATCTATTTCTGGACCGGTGCACATGGTAGCACAAGCAGATCTAAGAGAGGCAATAAAGAAGCCCTTGATTATAGAGGAGGTGAAGGGAAGAGGGAACAATACATTGGATCAGTCACAAAACTAGAATCCCACACCTTAGGGTATAGGATATCAGAGACCCCCTTGGAAGGGGAATTAGAAGTACTCATTAGGGACCTTTAGAGCCCCACAACCTCAGCCACACCAGACTCAATAAAGTTAGAGGACTAGACCAACATAGGGAAAGAAAGGCTTTAAGACCAAATAGTGGCAAGCACATGGCCCTAAACATGATCAGAGGTCACAGGCACCATACACACCACTCGTGGGAACTCAGCAGACCTCTTATAGTAGATTCAATGGTTCTAGTAAGATAGGGGGATCACATTACACTAGGTCATAGGGCATGCAAATGCACTCTCGAGGGCCTTGTTTCACATGTGGAGCCATAGGGAAATTTTCTAGGGGCTTTCCCCAGGGGGGTGGTTTGTGTCCAACACCATCTAAGGCCATGGTTGGGGACTTGGGTAAGTCTCATAGAGTCTTTGCAGCAGTTGATAACCATCAGGATGAGCATCAAGTGATAGTGATTAAGGAAGAAAGTATGATTCGAGGTAGTATCATCGCTATCCTTTTTTATTCAGGATCTACTGATTCTTTCATTTCTCTGTTTGTAGTGGAGCATTGTGGGCTAGTGGTAGCTAGACAAGAGGTGAATTGGGAAGTAGAGTGAGTGTTAGGTGCGGGTACTAGTTGATTATCTAGTTAGAGATTGTCAGTAACAGATAAGAGATATGACCTCTATGATAGATTTATGTATCACCCCTCTTGGTTCTTATGATGTAGTTCTTGGCATGGATTGGATTTGCACCCACATTGCCAAGATGGATTGCAAATAGAAGAGGGTCAAATGTGCAGATGGTTTAGGTTCACCCATGGTCATTTCAGGGGTCCAGAGACCCATATCTCTTCATGCAATCTCTGCCATGCATCTTAAGCATTGCATGTGCAAGGGATGTCAGTTATTTTCTATTACCATCAGTGGTAGAGAGGAGGAGGAGGAGAAGGGAACCTCACTTTATGACTTCCTTATATTATAGGATTATGCAAGTGTCTTTCCCTTAGAGCTACCTGGTATGCCCCCACCTAGGACAATTTAATTTCATATAAACCTTGTGCCAGGAGTTGTGCCAGTATCTAGAACCCCTTACAAGACGACTACTCACGAGCTCAGTGAACTCAAGATTTAGTTGGAGTATCTCTTAGAGAAAGGGCACATTCACCCTAGTGTTTCACCTTGTGGATCACCTATCATCTTTGTTAAGAAGAAGGTTGGATCACTTAGGTTGTGCATGGATTACCATCAGATAAATAAAGTAAGCATCAATAATTTGTATCCGCTCCCTAGGATCAATGATTTATTTGATCAGCTTCAGGGTACATGAGTATTCTCTAAGATAGATCTGAAATCTGGATTCCATCAGTTGCAAATTATGGAGAGTGATATCCACAAGATAGCTTTCCACATGAGATATGGCCACTATGATTTTATCGTGGTTCCTTTTGGCCTCACGAATGCTTCAGTAGTTTTTATGAGTCTTATGAATGGAGTGTTTTGTATCTTCTTGGACAAATTTGTAATTGTGTTCCTAGACAACACATTGATATACTCTCATAATGAGGAGGAGCATAAAGAGCACCTAAGATAGGTTTTTTAGTGCTTGAGACATAACCAATTATATGGCAATTTTTTGAAGTGTGCTTTCTTTAGGTCAGAGGTCCACTACCTTGGCCATGTTATATCAGTATATGGGATCACAGTCGACCCATCAAAGGTTAGAGCTATCATGGATTGGATAGAACCTACCACTGTGTCAGAGGTGAGGAGCTTCATGGGGTTAGTGAGATACTACAGATGATTTTTTGTGGGCTTCTCTAGAGTGGCATGCCCCATCACATCCCTTTAGAGAAAGAGAAAGAGGTTTGAATGGATGGAGAAGTGCAACAGAGAATTTTAGGAGCTCAAGAGAGCTCTTACTAGCGCAACTATCCTAGTTGTGCCTGATCCTTCAAAAAACTTTATGGTATGCACAGACGCATCCTTAGATGGACTTGTATTAGTCCTTATGCATGATAGATGAGTCATTTCCTATGAGTCTAGGAAACACAAGAATCACAAGCTTAATTATCCTACACATAACCTTGAGTTAGCTGCAATGGTTCATGCATTAGTGAGGTGGCATCAATTTATTTTAGGGAACCATTTTGAGCTCCATACAAATCACTAGAGCCTCTAGTACATTTTCACCCATCCTAATCATAATTCCCGACATAGGAGGTGGATGGAGTTCCTTTGTGAGTATGATTTTTATGTCCACTACATCAAGGGGAAGGAGAATGTTGCAACAGATGCCTTGAGTAGGAGGTGACATACACTCTCCTCCATGACTATTGGTACATAGTTGAGGGATCACATACTTCAGTACTTTCTTGACGATGAGTTATATTCAGAGTATGTTCAGTTGGACCATGATCAGAGGCCCCTTAAGGGTAAATTCGATGGATATTCCTTAGAATCTGATGGACTTCTTAATTATAGAGGCCACATATACATCCCTACACCCAGTGGGTTGCATGATGTTATTATACTTGAGACTCATAGAGAGCCATATGCAGTGCACCCCAGAGTCAAGAAGTTTCATGCAGATATGAGGCATCTCTATCATTGGCCAAGTATGAGGCTGCAAATTGCTAGTATTGTGGCTAGATGTTTAAAGTGTCAGAGAGTTAATGTTGAGCACAACCATCCATGTGGACTTCTTTAGCCTCATGAGGTACTGGTGTGGAAGTGGGAAACCATTTCCATGGAATTTATTATTGTTTTACCTATATCTTCCCTCTGCCATGATGCCATCATGGTGATAGTGGATAGGCTGACCAAAGTTTCCCACTACTCACCCGTGCATACCACTTTCATAGCACCTCCAGTAGCACAAGTATTCTTGTGAGACATTGTCAGGCTCCATGGCATTCCTTGTAAGATCATATCGGACCGTGATTCTCTCTTTACCTCTTCATTTTGGAGAGAGTTACAGACAACATTGGGCACATGCTCAATTTTAGTACAACCTATCACCCTGAGATGGATGGGAAGACTGAGAGACTTAATCAGGTATTGGAGGATATATTGTGGATGTATGTTATAGATCACCAGTCCATATGGGAAGAGTACCTTCACTTAGTAGAGTTTTCCTACAATAATGGTCATCACACATCCTTGGGTATGCCTCCTTATCAGGCCTTGTATGGAAGGCGATGTTTGAAACCTTTGAGTTGGGACATGATTGAGGATAGGGTTTTAGTTGGGCCAAAATTGGTCAGGGACATGGAGCAATAGGTGGTTTCAATCAGAGAGCATCTCAGAGAGGCTCAGGATAGATAGGAGAAATATGTAGACGCAAAGAGAGTTGATAGAGTCTACATGGTTGGAGACGGGGTTTTTTTGAGAGTGCATCCGCATAAGAGTCCGATCCATTTTGGAAAAGGCTCTAAGCTCACACCACTTTTTGTAGGACCTTTTGAGATTTTGGAGAGGATAGGACGAGTTTCCTATCATCTATCTCTTTCACCTAGCCTATCGTGCATCCACGATGTGTTCTATGTATATGTTTTGAGGAAATATATTTATGATGAGTCTCACATTAATTATTGGGATTCTTTACAAGTGGAGTCAGATGGGCAGTTGGCTCTGGAGCCCATCTGCATACTAGCTCAACAGACATTGGCCCTTTGAGGCTGAGAGATCGACCAAGTTAGGGTCCAATGGGATTGTCACAATGAGGTCACAGCCTCATGGGAGGATACAACACACATGAGACAAGAGTGCCCCCACCTTTTTGATGAACTCTAGGAGGACGTTCATGCCTAGAGGGGGAGGATGTGAGGTCCTACCCTGATTATCCATCAGAGCTGATACTTTTATATTATATTTATCTGGATGATACATTTGTTTTCTATATATTGACGTATTGGAATTTCATAGCATAGATATCTTATGATGACTCTATTTTGATAATGTTTAATGTATTGTTTTATACAATGATTCTCAGAACTTGATGACATGTTTGAACAGTTTCCATTTTAATGTTTCTAAATTTTCAATTTGATCATGTGACTTGTAATTGTAGATTTCAGGTTTTTAATTTTGGTAATGATCCATATTGGTTAATTTAATATGTTAGATAAGTTCTTTTCAAGGATTTTTTGATTTATCAGTTAAATGTATATAGATGACCAAGTTCTAGAAAGTGATGTATAATTTAGGGTTAGAGGAATATATTATAAGGTACAATATCATGGATGTGTGATTTTTTTCCTTGCACTACTGATGCTCTGTTCAAGTGTGTAGGTGAATAAACCATGGTTTCAAAACTAGAGAAACAAGATTGGGTTAATGTGAATATCCTTTTGAAGCCAAGGTTAATCCTAAAGAGAGAAATAACCTAATTTTAATGTAATATATATTTTTAAATGTAATTATACATGGTTGTACATTTATTTTCTTCTATTTTATTGTTTTCTTTTTAGGCATGCCAATGTGTTAATGTGATATGTAATTGTAGTGCCAATTGGCATATGTATTGTGAGATTGCATGCCCATGTGGATTGTGAGGTTAAGGAGAGTTGGGGTTGATTGTCCACTCTATATTTTTTGGAGACTTGTAGATTGTGCTTAGAAATATTTTCTAGTTGGAGCCAAGGGAAGGAAAGCTAGGAAAGAAAGGACTTATCTCAACCTCAATCCAATTTCTAGGAGTAAGGTTGGTACTCCTAAATTCCATGTGTGATATTCTTTGTATTTCTTATTTTCAAAATCTTTTTGAATTTTAGTTATTACAAATTTGTTATTGTGTAAATGGTTTTCTTGTGATAGAATGTTATTGAAAAGATTTACATTGTTTCTTCCATTTTTATGTTTTATGTTTGTGTTGTTCATGGGATTGAATAACATATCTCACCCTTGGGAGGGAAGAGGTTCATTGTGGGTGAAGGGCTTAGTTGGGAAACCATTGTAGTGTAGAGTCTCTTCTTGGGAAGAAGAGGGATGTTTCATGGATGTTATGGGCTCCATGTGCCAAATTTTCTTGTGATTTGTCATGGGGGTGATAAGGGTTTATAGATGTGGCTATGGAGATCTTTGGTTGTAGTAAAATCTTTAGGAAGGCATGTGAATTTTGTGCATATTTGAGGTATTCTAGTTTTGGCATTCTCCTACATGGTTGTTCCACTTTCACCCCTAATTGAGTCCATTGTGACCCAATTGTGCATAAGCTTGGGAGGGAGTTATGTGTTATTTATAGCTTGTTATATATGTGTGGTGGCTTTCTTATATGTCACCCAGCCTCTTCTTATTTCCCCTAGCTCAGAGGTGGTCTTATAGAGGCCTAGGATGGGAGGTGAGCTCCCATGGTTTATTCTAAAATTTAGTTTGCAGATTTGTAGTTGTCCCTCTACTTGGAAGGATTCATGTTCAAAGCTAGAAATGAGAAATTCAATTGATTATAAATGGTATTTTGTGAAATTAAGTTTCACCTCAAGCCATAGGGTTGATTCTTGTATAATTGAAAATTTTGAAATTTTGTTTAAAATTTTTTGTAGAAAGTATTTGAAATAGTTTTGTTGAAAGGGAAGAAGTGTAATTGTTGTTTTCTATTTTAAGAAATACCCACAGAAAACATATCACTGTTTATAGTGTACCTAACTATAAAAATTGATTCAAAGAAAGGAGATATCACCTTTATGTAAATTCCGAGTTTAAATCTGCATCCAAGAATGAATAATAGTTGTTTATATTAAGTAGTTAATTTCTGATATATTGAGTTCCTAAAGAGATATCTTTGCTCACTAATTGTAACAGTTTTATTAAGATTTTACTATCTACTATTTAAGTAGTTTCCTTATTTGTAAAATTTTAAATTTACTTATGCTTATAATTACATGTATTATGGTTATTTCAAATATATATGCTATTCTGTTTAACAAAAGAAGTCTACATGTTTATCATATCATCAGTTTTCTACAAAAGAAATTTATGTTTCCTCTGTTATGTATACATAGTTAATAATGCTTCAGAAAAGAATATCACATAGATGTAAAAAGAAATTTGATATATTCTTCATTTTATATTTTTTTTTTGCACAGATTATAATTAATCTTCATACCTTATTGTAGTCTGTTAAAATAAAAGTTGTTATAGCAGCATTTATATTTTAATGCACATGAAGGAATTTTATTATTTTAATATTTTATTATATATATATATATATATATATATATAACAAAAGAAAAGAGAATATTTTAAAAAAATAAATAAAACTAAAACCCTTGTTTCCTTTGTTAATGAGACTAAAGGAAATAGAACAGTGACCTGCATAAGAAAACAACTAGAAACAAAAAATATTTCAGCTACTATAGTTTTGCATTGCAACAAAGAATATATATATATATATATATATATATATATATATATATATATATATATATATATTCCTGAGTGTATATATATTAAAATGTATATATATATTTTGCTTTCACAAACTCCATCCCCATTGCTGTAACTTTTGCAGATGTAAACAAAAATTATAGGCTAGGGTTAGGAAATGGGGCTAGGAGAGAAAAAAGGAGAAAACAAAATAGAAAATCCAATTTTTGGATATTCTTATTGGAGCCCTAACCCTATTTTTGAATTAGGGTTAGGGATTCTCCAACGTAATAGATTATGTTAGTTCATTTAATTTTATTTCTACTTAGTGTATTTTCTTTTTATGGGAATGGATTTTTAGATTGCTTTTGGTGGGAAAATCTATTAATCATTATTACATTATTAATAGTTTCCTTAATTTAACCATGCTTTTTGAGGCTTAATGCTATATGTTAGTAATGTCATTGTAATAAATCGTAGATGTTATTTAAATAAATAAGACATTATTAGAGATTAGTAGATTAAATTTATTAAAAAAAATCTAATGCATAGAATATGGAGATTTAAATGGTTAATTTTATTAGATGTGGTAACTTTAATTTAATTAGTTATATGAATGAAAATTTTAATGCAACCATTTTATGCTTAGATAAATTAAATGTTGGAGTAAGAAATATTTAATTTTAATATCATGATGGACATCTTAATTAAGTCTTCCTAGTGATATAGGGTAAATTTTAAATTAGCAATTTTAAACCATTAAGATCATTTTCAAAAAATTAGATTTTTAATCTAATGAGTTGAGAGTTACATGATCCATTATAATTTATTCATGCTCAACTATTATGTAACCTTCTTTAGTTGGGAACATTGTTGTTTTGGTTAAAATAAAGTTATATCTTAGGATTCCCTTTTAGTTTTCTATAACAATAAGTGGAATTAAGAAATTTATGGCGAACAATTTGTATATGTACTTAATTAGGTAACGTTATTTTTACATGGTCAATACATGTGGCCAGTGTATTAGCCAGTGTAAAAATAATTGTATGGATTAATTTGATAACTAATATATAAAATCTTAACTTAATTTTAAACTAATGTGAAGAGGTAGTTGTGAGACTAATGCTTAGAATTAAGTCCAGGAAACTTACGAAAGTTCATTTGATCAAACCATACCCTTGTAAAATCATGGGTTGAGGGACATTGACTCATGTCTTGATTACCCCTCAATCTTAGCTTCGAAATTTGACCAACTACCTCTCTTAAAACTAAATCCTTTTCATCTTAACTTGTTCACTCTTGAGGGCACCTAGTAAGTTAGAGATTATTGTCACTTAAACCCTTAGTAAACTTTTCAAAAAAAAATTTGTTGCATTTTTTACATGCAGTTTTGGGCATGACACATTTGATATACTTTGAATCCTTTAAAAGTAGCATAATAAAGTAGAATTATTACTCCTTCTAGTCTAGCAACGGGTGCAAAGGTTTCTCCATAGTCAATACCTTCTTCTTGTGCATACTGTTTTCAGACCAGTCTTGCTTTGTTCATTGTGACTTCTCCATTCTCATTAAGTTTGTTTCTGAAAATCTATTTGGTGCCAATGAAATTTTTGTCACTCTGTCTAGGTACTAATGTCCATGTTGTATTCTTCTTAATCTATTCAATCTCTTCATTCATTTCACTAATACATTCTTGATTCTCTAGTGCAATATTAACAAATTTAGGCTCAAAATCACAAATCAAACATCTAGTGTTAAGAGACTTACTTCTTGTTCTCATTCCTTCTCTTTTTTCTCCAATGATCTAGTCTTGTGGATTGTGTCTTCTGACATATTTATCAAGTATAGGTTTAGATATCTATTCTTCATTTCTATCTTCATTATCACTTGGTTCAGCATTGTAAGCATTTTCCTGATTCTCGGTGTGTGCAGCCTGTTGCTCGGTTGCATTATTCTGTCACTCAAGTAAGATGTTAGGTTCTTGTATATAGACAAATCTATTGTAATCTTCAGGTTCCTTTCTTCTTTCCTCATCATTTTTCTCAGCAAATTCATCCACTTTAACATTTGCACTTTCAATGATTTTGTTAGAAGATTTGTTTAGACATTTATAAGCTTTGCTTCTAGTAGAATATCTTAGAAATAATCCTTCATCACTTTTATAATCAAGTTTCCCATTTATATCATCTTTCAGTATATAACATTGACTTCCAAAAATTCTAAACTAACTCACATTTGGCATGTACCCATACCATAGCTCATAAGGTGTCTTATTTGTGTCTTTCTTCAATTGAAATCAGTTTAGTGTATAGACATCAATACTTACAGATTCTCTCCAGAATGTTTGTGTGATGCATTTTTCAATCATTAGTGTTCTATCACAATCAAAAATTAATCTTTTCCTCTTTTCAGCAATCCCATTTTGCTGTGGTGTTCTTGGTGTAGAAACCTGTCTTGTAATCCCATGCTCATTAAAAAAGTTAGTGAATTCATGAGAAATAAGTTCTCCTCCTCTATTTGATCTTAAACATTTCAGTTCTTTTCCACTTTGTTTTTCAACTTTAGCTTTATACCATTTGAACATCTTAAATGCTTCAGATTTCTCTTTTAAGAACATGACAGTCATCATCCTAGAATAGTCACAACAAATAGAATAAAGTATCTATCACCTAATGATGTGTAACTGATTGAATGTTTGAAGATGTTAATTTGATCACCAAAATGTAGAAGGATAATGCAAGACATTAAATCATTTAATGGATTGTATTGTCATTGATGTCAACTTGATATAATCTAATCGGTTATAATCAAAGTGTCAAAGACTTCAGGGAATCAGAGAGAAAAATATTATGCTTTCTATAATGCATAAAAGACAAGCATTCACATTGTGACTACAAACATCAATGGTCAGTGGAACCCAACGGATAGAGATCACCGATAGTCAAGTCATAGTGATGTGCAAGCAAGAACATCGACAAGCATTATCGACAAGCAGAATCACAAGCATACCCGATGGCCAGAAACATAGTGTAAACTAACGGAGAAGCCCGAGGAGAACAAGAGTGTTGACCAATGCTATCAAAGAGTTAAACCAAAATGAACTAGAGTTCAAAAATGACAAATATCTAACTAGTAGAGATAAATATAGAGTTAACTGGTAGTTATCATTATTTTCATCGACAAGATAAGTGAGAGATAAGTAATTGATTTAAAGCTCATTTGTCTAGTTGGCAAGAAGATCTCAGCAAGATAAAACATGATTTTTTCTTTAAATCTAATTGGTGAGAATTGTGGATCACTCCAAGATCAAGAAAATCAAGAACCTAACAATGGTGATATCATGTCTATAAAGATACAACTCAATTCATTATGAATTGGTGTGGGGAGAAAATAAAAAGAGGATGCTAAAGAGAAACTGATGAAGAGCAACTTCATACAATGTCAATCAATCAAGCTAAGGAAAGAGCTAAAGAATTCTATGAACACCGAGCAATAGAGCATAGCATCACCAAGCAAAATCAAAGTGGAGAAAAGGTATAATAGAGATATATTGATGAGATTATTTTATCAGATTACAATAGATCTAAAAATCTATAAGTATAAGTTGTATATATGAACAAATCATATTGTTTCAATTTAACCATTTATTCAGAAAGTATCTTAACCGAGCGGGATTTAAAGATCCTTTTTATATTGAGATACATTCAATGGAGTATCAAAAATTTTGATCATGAAGATAGCATGAGATTTCAGATACCTATTGATAGGCCAAGTTAGTATTTGATCAAGGATGGTAGCATAGAGATGCCCAATATCAAGTGACAGACTAAACTTTTAAATCCTCTAACATGGTCACACCTAATAGTGTGTTTGTAACCTTTAACAGGGTTGGCTCTTCACCGAGCTCACTTCAGAAGAGTGAAAATTTTGGGTTACCGGTCCCAAGTAGTTTTTCCCTTAATAGGGTTTCCACATTAAAAATCCATGTGTCAATGTGTCTATGAGTCATTACTTTAGTGTTTTGCATTACACTTAACTTAATTGGATTGATCGATATACTCTAGATAATTTATTGTCTTTTGGTAAAATAACAGATTGCTTTTCGGTAAACATATAGTAGAAGGTTTTACAAAGCATTTTGAGGAGTAGTAAATTGATATAAGTATTTGGAGGCATTCATCTTATAGGACTAAAGATAGCTAGAGGTATAATTTTGTGGTACTAAGATTTTAGGGTTGATTATTGGAATACTTTGAGGCCACTAATTCACCCCCCCTCTCAGTTATTACTAACATCACCATTATAGCTCTTTTTTCTCATTGGTCCACATAAGTCAGTATGGACTAACTCTAGAATAGCATTAGATGTATAAGTTTTTCTCTTGAAACTAGACTTCATCATTTTTCCTATTTGACAATTCTTGCACATAACATGGTCGGTCTTTGAGATACTTGGTAAGCCTCTTACTTATTTTAACCATGTTGTCAAAGTTCATGTGACATAACCTTTTATGCCACAACCAAACATCTTCATTTCTTTCCAATAAAAATGTGGTCTCAATATCATCAAGATAGAATAGATTACCTTTTGTTTGTTCACCAGTACTGATCAACTTACCTTTTCCATTATAGACCATTTCCTTTTTATTCTCAAATGCAACTCGATGTCCTTTATTGTTTAGTTGTGAAATAGTTAATAAATTATAGTTAATTCCTTTCACCCAATATGTATTTTCACATCTGATCATATTATTCACCATGATGGTACCTTTTCCTTCAATTGGGCAAGGTGAGTCATTACCCATCCTAACTGATCCACCATTATAATATTAAAAAGTTTCAAACTTTTCTTTATCTCTAGTCATGTGATGAGTACAACCACTATCAATAATCCAGACATAATTTTTTCTAAATTTAGATGTGAGTGTTGTTTCAACATACCTTTCTTCTTCATCTGCATCATTCTTCATAGAAACAAATACTATCTCAATATCTTCATCAGAATCAGTGTTAGAATTTTCATCTTTGTTCTCGACCAGGTAACAAGCCTTCGTCCCTTTGTCCTTTTAATCTTGGTTATCTCTTCTATCAGAGTGTCAGTTTCTTTAGTAGTCTCGGTCATCACTTTTTTCATACTACTTTTCATAAGATATGTCATTGTTTCTTTCATCATTTCTCTTGTTAGGGCATCTAGCAGCAAAATGTCTAGTTTCTTTGCAATTAAAACAAACCAATGGTAATTTACCTTTATATCTTCCTTTACCTAGTGTAGGAGCACCTAGGTAAGGCTAGATGGTAACCTAGGTTTCCTAGTTATATTTTGGTTTGTAGTGGTCTTAGCCAAGCCACTAGTGAAATAATAGGACTAGATAGGTCCTAGGGTGTGTTGATTTGGTTAGGAGACCAAACTAGAAGACATGGTTTGTCCATTTTAGGTAAGTGTTCCAAGAATGGTGGAAGCATGGATTTTAATTCCTATTAGAGTCTAGAAGAGATAATTCGGGGTCTAATAGGCATAAGAGTGCATTTTTTTAAGTTTCACAATGTGTTGACCAAGTTTGAGTGCAACAATAAAAAAGTTGTAAAAGTTGTCAATGTTGTCATTAACATTGACAACATTTCTTGCAATTATGCATTTTTGAGCATTTGGGTTTGTAACTGTTAGAAAAATTTGGGATTTTTCCATGCTCAACAATATAAGGCCTCCCCTGACCTGTGTGTGGGGTTAGATGAAGTTTGGAAGTAAGTGTACGGACTAAGCAATTGAAAGTTTGGTTACAGGTGTGTATTTTGTTCACATTTTAGGTTTTAATGGATTGAACTATGCACTATGACTTGTGCATGAGGAATATTATGTAATTACTTGATTTTGTGTGTGATTATTTAGTGTGTTTGGTTTCATTTCATTGATTTTGTAAATTGTTTTGTTTTGTGCACTGTCTCTCGTCTGAACTAGATATTTTTTTGTAAATGGGGTCATAGATCATCATCCCACCGTGGAATTTGTATGGGCTCTTGGGATGGTTGAGGTGAATCCTTGTATAATATTTTTGGAGAAGGTTGGGCCCTGGAAATATTCATTTCTATTTTTGTAGTGATTCCCTAGGCGAGCCAAAATTGCATGGTTAGGGATCACAGTGAGTTGCAGATGCACTATGAATGATTGAAAGCATTGGTTTCTTCAATAAGAGAATGTGGAGAGGAGTACATGTGTATGGAGAAGCCCCATGTGCAAGGAGAAGCTTTGAAGAGGAGTTAATTTAAGTTAAAGAACTAAACCTTGTGACTAATCTTAGAATTCAGTGAAACCCTTGTTTTTAGGCATGATTGTAGCAACCCACTGTACAGATAGTTTGGGGAGGAAAAACCTAATAATCATAAAGGTTTTCCAAAAGGGTATTAGGATCTAGACTTTGATTTTAATCTTGTTAAGAATATTTTTAAGTTATATGCAAAAAGGTTCCTAATTAGGCCTAATGCTTGTAGCCCTATTTTAGTGAGTTTGGAGCAAGTTCCTGAACTCATTTAGGGTTTCATTGAAACCTATGTTGTTAGGAATTATGTTTAATTCAATTACCTTGTTTTGGGCCTTCCTCTTCATTGGTGAATAATGATAGCCTTTTGGTTTGTTTAGTGTGGGAGATGCAAGAAGACAATCATGGAGCATATAGATGGTTGAGTTGATTACCTAGATGGTGTTGACAAGTTGAATAGGTGAAGTATTTGAAATGAGAATCCTTGGGAAATTAGGGTTAGTTAAGAACCCTAATAGGCTAGAGAAGACGCCTATAGAAGACCCTAGGAGAAGATAGGGTTGTGAGAAAGACTTGTCATTACATCAGATTGGTATCAAAGCAAGTTAAAGATTTGGGAGTTTGTGTATGTCTCTATATACTAGTGAATCAGTAGGGGAGATCAGTATGGTGACTAATGCAGAGTTAGCTAAGGAGATGGGTGAGAAAAAGGAAAAGAAAAAACTCCTTGAAGAGGCCCTAGATAAAATGAGAGTGAAACTACAAGAAGTAGTTGATGCCAAAGATAAAGAAAAAGAAGGTGAAAGCAGTGATAGAGGAAAAAATATTTTTGAGGAAGATATTATCCCTGAACCAGACCCTCCTTTGAATGAAGAACCATTCTTGAAAGCTATCAAAGCACTAGGAGGAAAATCATTAGAAGGAGTACCACTATTTAGTGGAAAAATGGATATAGAGGAAATGATGGAGTGGGTTGAGGGGATGGAAAACCATTGTGAATGTGAAGGTGTCACAGAGGCAAAAAAAACTCAAAGTTGCAAAGGCAAGGCTCAGAGGATCACCATTGACATAGTGGAAGTAGTTGCAAGATGAAAGAGTTAGGATGGGTAAACAAACTATAGATAACTGGAAATCCATGGTGACCAAGGTAAAGGAGAACTATCTACTAGAGGACTATGAAATACAACTTCATAAAAAGAGATAAGGTCTAAAGAAAAAGGACTTGGATGTGGCCTCTTATACAGAGGAATTTTTGAAGTTATGTCTTAGATCCAAGATTCAAGAAGAGGAACCTATCAAGGTAGCCAGATACTTGGGTGGTCTGAAATGGAATATCCAAGAGGAGATAAGTTTGTGGACTCCAACCACTATTCAAAAGTTCCACTAATTAGCTCTTAAGGTGGAAGAGAGGAATAAGAAGAAAGGAGACTCTAATCTTAGAGGTAGAGGTAGAGGTAGAGATCAAGGGGGTCACAAAGGTGGTTATCAAGGAAGAGGTAGTGAAAAAAGAAATTAGGGAGAGTCCAAGTTGATAGAACATGGTAATGAAAATACTCCAAGAGGGGGTTATACCAGAGGAAGAGGTACTCAAGGAGGCTCTAATAGAGGAAGGGGTTCAGGTAGAAGAAACTCATACTTTTCAAGTATGAAATGTTACAACTGTGGTCAATTAGGTCACCCTGCCTATAGGTGCCCAGATAAGCCCACTTCTTCTAACAATAGCAAGAGGATTGCATATGCTCAAGAGGAAACAACAAGTGTCAAAACTCTAGATATTGATCACATTAAGTCAGAGATGGGAGAAAACTGAGAAGAGTTCTGATTAGACAACCAGTTAAGGATGAGCCCAAGCATAGGAGAGAATTGTTTAGGATTAGATGTAAAATCCTTGGTAAAGTCTGCAAAGTGATAGTGGATTCAGGCTCCACAGACAATATTATATCAGAGGAGATTGTTAAAAAACTCAAGTTGACAGAGATAGCTCATGTCAATGCATACAAAGTGACATGGTTGAACAAGGGCCAGAGTGTGATGGTGAATGAGAAATTTTGGGTGGAGTTTTCCATTGTAGAATATAAGGATAAGTTACTATGTGATGTGCTACCTATGGATGCATGTCATCTACTCTTAAGAAAGCCCTGGAAATATAATAGAGGAGCAGTGTATGATGGGAAGGAGAACTCCATATCCTTCAAGAAAGGTGAAAAAAACTTTCAAAATATAGTCCTTGTTGGAAGAAGATGAACCACAACCTAAGACTACTAGTGTCTTGTTGAGTAGTAGAAAGGAGTTCATAAGTTCCCTTAGAGATGAAGTGAGTGAAGGCTATGCCATTTTTCTTATGCCCAAGGTGGAAGAGAAGCCTAAACAAGAGCCTTTGTTGATATAAGTCCAAGAATTGCTTGATAAGTATAAAGACATATTCAATGATGGGACTCTTGAAACTTTACCTCCTAGAAGAGTGATAAGTCATCATATTTACTTTGTACCTGGTGCATCATTGCCAAATAAGGAAGCTTATAAACTTACTCCAGACCAGAACCTAGAGGTGGCTAGATAAGTGTAGGAACTATTAGACCAAGGGCTAATCAAGAAGAGCATCAACTCATGTGCCATAAAAATGGTCTTAGCATTCAAGAAAGGTGGTAAGTGGAGAATTTGTACTGATTCTAGGGCTATTAATTGAATCATAATTAGATATAGATTTTGAATTCCTAGAATAGAGGATTTGATGGACTGTCTTGGGGGGGGAAAAGTATTTCACTAAATTAGACTTGAAAAGTGGGTACCACCAGATTAGGATCAAAAAGAGGGATGAATGGAAGACAACTTTTAATACTATTGATAGGTTGTATGAGTGGAGAGTTATGCCATTTGGCCTCTCAAATGCCCCTAGCACATTCATGAGGCTCATGAATGAAGTGCTTAAGGATTTCACAAGGATATTTGTGGTAGTATATCTAGATGATATAATTATCTTCAATAAGACAACAGAGGAACATGTGAAGCATGTAGAGATGATGCTTAAAAGGTTGCAAGAAGAGAAGTTGTCAATTAATCTTGAGAAGTGTGAGTTCTTCAAGAAAGAAATTGTGTATTTGGGGTTTCTAGTATCCCAAGGGTCATTGAAGATGGACCCAAGTAAGGTAGAGGCTATTATGAATTGGCCCACACAAACCACAGGGACAGAAGTAAGGAGCTTTCATTGGTTAGCTAAATTTTACAAAAAATTTATAAGGATTTCAGTGGAATTTGTGCACCAATGATAGACACCATTAAGGGTGGTCTAAAGACTAAGTTCAGATGGACTTCTAGACTAGAGAAAGCATTTTAAATGTTGAAGAAGCAAGTAGAAACATAACCTATCCTTAGACTCCCTAGTTTTGATCAACTATTTACTTTGGAATGTGATGCAAGTGGAATGATAGTAGGGGGTGTGTTAAGCCAAGAAGGTAGGTCAATATCCTTCTTTAGTGAAAAGATAAATGAAGCCAAGAAGAAATATTTTTCTTATGATTTGGAACTATATGCTTTGGTTCAGTCTCTTAGGAAGTGGAGACATTACTTGTTACTCAAAGAATTTGTAGTGTTTAATGATAGCTAGGCCTTAAGCTATATAAACAAACAAGAGAAGCTCAGAAATAGACATCTAAAGTGGATGGAATACCTTCAAGCATTCACATTCACAATAAAACACAAGAAAGGACAACTGAACAAAGTTGCAGATGCCTTGAGTAGGAGGTTGCTAACCATTTAGGAAGTTCAGTTGAAGAGAATTGGGATAGAGAATTTCAAAGACCTCTATAGAGAAGATGAAGACTTTGGTGAAGCCTATAAGGTATGCTCTGAATTTCAGAATCACTTCCATAGTCAATTTTCTGATTTTACCTTGCAGAGTGGATTGTTGTTTAAGGGGAGCCAATTGTGTGTACCTAAGGGTTCAATGAGAGAAAATATCATATAGGAAAAGCATAATGGAATCTTGAGTGGCCATTTTTGTGTGAAAAAAACCTTAGAGTTAGTTCAAAGGTTTTACCATTGGCCAAAGTTGGCGAGAGATGTAGCCAAGTATGTTGAACAGTGTGTAGTGTGCATGAAAGAAAAAGGAGGAGCTAGCAATGCAAGTTTGTATCAACCTTCACCAATCCCTAATAGACCATGGGAGTGTGTTAGCATGGATTTCATTGTAGGGTTACCTAAGAAAAAGTATGACCATGATAGTATTTATGTTGTGGTAGACAGATTTAGCAAGATGGGTCATTTTATACCTTGTAGGACTAAACATGATGCCAGTAACATTGCACACTTTTTCTTTAATGTGATTGTACAAATCCTTGGACTACCCCTAAGTATTATCTCAGATAGGGATGTTAAGTTCATGAGCCATTTTTGGAAAACACTGTGAAGTAGATTGGGTACTAACTTGTCATTTGGTTCAGCTTACCACCCTCAGACTGATGGCCAAATTGAGGTGGTTAACAGAGTGTTAGGTAACTTGTTAAGGTGCCTAATCAAGGAGTATGTGAAGACATGGGATGTGGTCATTCCCCAAGTAGAATATCCATACAATGATAGTGTTAATAGAACAACAGGTAGAAGTCCATTTGTAGTTGTTTATGGGATGCATCCAAGGGGTGTATGTGAGCTTAGAGACCTTGGAGACATGGAATTTAGGAGTGGTCATGCTAAAGACTTCACTCAAACCATGAAGGAGGTCCAAGAGTAGGTGAAGAAGACTATATTGGAGTCTACTAAAAAATTTAAGGCTAAAGTGGATGATAAGAGAAACGATGTTCAATTTGAGATAGGTGATTATGTCATGGTACATCTAAATAAGTCTAGGTTGCAAAAAGGGGTTCCTACAAAATTATAGATGAAGAGAGTGGGACCCTGCAAGATCTTAGCAAAGTATGGGGATAATAACTATAAGGTGGATCTACCTATTGAATTGAGCATCTCACATCTTTTCAATGTGGTAGACTTGATACAGTTTAAAGGACCTTTGACTGAAATCGATGTGAATAGAGAAGAGGTTGGAAAGGATATAGAACCAGAGGCTTTACCTCCCAAGATGAAAACATAAATAGATAAGGTGTTGGATTCAACAGTCAAGAAGAATACCAAACATAAGGTGTACATGGAACACCTCATCAAGTGGAAGAAAAAACCAGAGTCAGAGGTAACATGGGTTGCAGCTACAAATTTCAAGAAGATGGGCATTCCAAAAGACATTTTGTCCACAAGAGTGACATAAATTTCCTTTGTGGGGAGTATGGTGCGGGAGCACCTAGGTAAGGTGTAATTCCCTGGTAGGGAACCGAAGAGAGATTAACCTAAACATGATACTATGTTTGCTGAATAATTTCTTTTGAAAGTTTACATAAAGAGACATACATTAATGCAGAAGCAAATACCATTTACACACATGCCATACACTCACATAGATTACATGACTCAAGGGTTCCATGACATTGAATTATTTTAAGAAAAACACAACTAACAATATAAAAAAAGATTCCATTTGAATAGATATAAAAAATACAACTTACAAACCATAATTACAATCCTCATGGATAACCATGAAACCACAATAAACTCACATCCATTGCACATGTCGTATGGTATGTGGTAATCACTCTAGTCTACTTAATATACAATATCCAGATTAGGTATCACATGTGATAATCTAATACAAGAATTACAATAATGAAATTACATAATCAATAATGAAGAACAACAAAGAGCTCATCTGCAAAGAACCATCAAGCACCTGGTACAAGGACGTCAAATCTCAATGGGTAAAGAATCACTACCACTCGTCCATGTAGAACCACAAAGGTCCACCCCACCGTGCTGAGGAGATAACAATAGACCCCATTCAATAACCAAGAAGGAATAACAACTAAGAAAGGGGTCCTGATAGCTCTCTAATCTAGGTGTACTACACATCATCAAAGGTAAGACTCACTAATCCAGAGGCAACTGACATATGTAAGAAATCTAGACTGTGTAAAGGAAGGTGTCATCATGTACATCTAACCCTTAAGTTTTGTCCTAGCAATCCCAATGGATTTTGGCAATTAAGTGACCATACACGTGTCTTATGTCGAATGTGACCTCTCATTTCAACAAAAAACCCAACATAGTCATTATTCAATCAATGAATTCGCAAAGACAAACATTGAATTGTTTTCTCTACGAAGGTGATTGAGGCGACCTATTGCCTCCTAATTAGGAGTGATTGCTGCAATTTACCCTCAGAACGAGAGCCAACAACCTGACCTTCTCTAATATAGAGGATTTTAAAGTGCAAATGTGTGAAGGATAGCCATTAAATGTGAGACATCTGCATCTAAATATGATAAAAATGCTGCTATCCTATGAAAAAGAGACATGATTAAGATATAAAAGAAATGCTTTTAAGCTAGAATTGAACTTGCAAATGAATCTAGAAAGCTTTGAAAGTACAAGATTGAATTGTTAGCCTTATAAGTAGAGCATAAGTGAAAGCTAAACAATGTTCAATTCCAAAATGAAATTATAATAATTATGCAAAAGATAAGCTAAAAGCATGAAATTGAA
>MU225822.1:526790-546667 GCA_018584345.1 Thuja plicata | reverse complement strand
AAAGAGGGTGTATTTGATTTAATTAAAAGTACTTTAGGACTTTAGGATTAAATCAATTAATCATAGGGATTTTAGCTAATAATCATTTAAGATTTAGGAATTAAATGTAATTGTCAGATTTATGCAAATTTGGGTTTTTTGCATTTGAAACTCAGTCAATTAAAGTCAATTAGGAGAATGATTTGCCTAGTACAATAGGACTTTGAAGATAAGAAAATGCACCAAAATTGATTAGGTTGTTAGGTGCCAATTTTGGGGTGTTACAACACGGAGCTAATGACCTCTCAAACTAACAAGGCCACTAACTATGCCAGGTACCCCTCGAGGAAACTAGCATCTTCTCATCACCATCTTAGTCTATACTAGCACTCAGGCATGGGTGAGGACACATCTTATTAATTCATTTTAATATCTCTCAATATGTATTTAATTATCACTTATTAAGTAAACTCTACAATAAGCAATCCAGTAGTCACTTACGGATATAGAACTTATTGCAAGCCACCCCCTACTACACATCTAGGTAACCTACCCTAGGCTCACAAATCCTACAAAGATCTAGCATAGGTCACAGCCCAAGTATACCAAAATCTAGTGTCCCACACATCAGGAATGATCACATATAGGTACACAATCAGATAACAATATCGAAAGGGTCAACATGGTCAGTTTAGGGTAATAACATATAACACACATGCCATATAATAACAGAAATGCTAAATGCTCCCCCTAGCCTCTGTAACACCTTAGGTCATCTAATGCCCCCATAGTAACATATATACCCAAAAGAGAACCATAAGGATGCATAGAACAAAAACATTCTAAAGGAATGAAAAATGAATATAAATGGATAAACCTTTACCTCTAACCAATCAAATCATCCATATGCATAAAATAAACCCATTCATTAATCCATTATTCAATCTAGGTTTAAACTTAATTCCAAAATAAACAATATCATTCTAATTAAATCTATTTCATTTCCAGTATTTAAATAAACTAATTGAAATAACCATTAAATAAATTAAACTAAGTTAACTCCACATAAAGTCTCAATTACTTTAGGATTAACAAATTTGACATTAATATTGATTAATTTTAATCAACATAACATATTAATTGAAATTAATAGTTAAATCATATTAACCTATTAATTTAAAATAATAACTAACATATTAATTAAAATTAATAAATAAACATGTTAATTAACACTAAAACTAACATATTAATTAAGAATTAATATTACACATACTAATTAAAATTAATATTAAAAATACTAATTAAAATTAATATTAAAAATACTAATTAAAACTAATATTTAAAAAAAAACTAAATTAAAATATTATAAAATAAATTTTTTTTTCAAAAAAATAAAACAATAAATTTTATTGGGGGAGGTGGGCCCCACGTACCCCCCCATTCCCCATGCGCGCGATTGCCCTTGGTAGTCGGTTGCACTGGCAGCCATGCTGCTATAGCAGCACGGGACTACTGGTGCAGTCCGACTGCCTTGGCAGTGCAGTACTGCATCCGCAGTCACCACGGGGGTGGTGGGGTTGGGACCCACCCAACNCCCCCCCCCCCCCCCCAAAAAAAAAAAAACAATTTTATTTTTATATTGTTTTTTTTTTAAACGGTTTTCAATATCATTTTTTTTTAAAATGATTTTTTTTTTTAACACAATTTTCTAAAAACAAAAAATAAAAAGGGAAATTCTCTTTTTTTTTTGTCTTTTCTCTTTTTCGTCCTCTAGTGCATTTTTAACCAGACTATATTTTTTTTTTCAGGGACCTATTTTTTCCAAATAATTAAAATTTTCAAAGGAATTTCCAAGGGAATGATTTATTTCTTTTTCTCTATAGTGTAAACTATATTGCAGATTAATTTATTGCTTTCTAGGAGTTCTAGAGGGAATTTTCTTACAAAATTTTGACAGCATAGCAACACTATGCCAAGTAATAATAAAACATGAAAATAACAGATCTAGGGTTTTATAAATACCCGAAAACATAGAAACACTATTAAACCACCTAAAATCCAAAATATCAAACATGCATCCTTTCAAACATTGAAAACCTCAAATTTGCAAAATTGAAACCATGTAAGAAACACAAAACCTACCTTGATTCCAATGCTAGAAACTAAGAAAATGTGCCTTTGAAGAAGGTAGAAAATCTAAAAACCTCTAAGCCCGATTCAATCACAAATCTGAGATCTACGAAGAACCAAGCACATGCAAGCAAGAAATCACACAAATCTCCAAAACAACAAGCAACCACAACAATCCCCAATTATTCAAAACCAAAAACACCAAGAGCATTCCAAAATGCCAAAACCTGTTGTGAGAGAATGAGAGGAGAATTCTCCTTAAGAGAATCAACTTCCCCTAATTGTGCAAACCCTCATGACAACTCCCCAATCAAGCCCTAAAAAGACTCAATTTGAATTGAAAGAAATTCAAAAATTAAATAATTAAAATATCCATTTTTTTTTGCCAAAACTCAACTTTGACTCCTAATATCTAGTTGAGAATTTTGAATTTGAAAATACTTTTTCAACATATTCATGCACATGTAATTAATGAAATATTAAATTAAATAAATTAAATATTTATGTCACAATAATACATGCAACCAAATATTTAATCATTTAATTAATCCTAAAAGCATATTTACCTTAATTTTCAATTAATTACTTAATTAAATCAAAATATTCAAATATTTGAATTTAATTAATTATTTCAAATAAACATAGGATATAATTAAATATTTATTTCAACTATAATCCATTAAATCATTAAACATAGGAAATCACTCAAAACCTAATAAATCACCTAAGAGCAATCACATGCAAAACAAACATACTCAAGGAAGGGGTATTTGAATCCCTATGAACTAGATGAATCTAGGTAGGGTAGTCAAACTGAAACTCATCCAACATTAGGTTGATTAGGATTAGGTTAGGGTTTCAGATCTATATGTTACCTCCCCTCTTTACCATTGAGATGAATATTTATGGGCACACTCACTCCTGCCAATTCAGGGAAGATGATGCCTTGTACCTGCAATCCTATCATCAAAAGAACACACATGTACATACAATATAATATCACAAACAATGATAGGGATCGGTCGAACGTGTGGATCTCACTAAGGAAAGTAACTACGTCTCCATCCTCTACCACGACAACACATCAACAAGTACATCCACATATAAGACAACCATACACATGCAAGTATGGGGTAAGTACATCATAATCTGAAATCAACATGTAGCAATCATCATAATAAAATCATCTCTCTATGCATATGATAAACCATGACATAATAATCACCATCAACTGAAAGAATAATAGCTCACATGAAAGTAGCCCAAAAGAATTCGTCCAATCAACTGAAACCATTGTCTAAAAGAGTACAACATCATAAAATGAAAGAAAAATATGAGTGGGTATTACATCCACCCCCCCTAGGATTAGGCTTACTCTTGGAAGCCCGTAAACAAGTATAGATATAAATCCCGTAATCTAGCTGCATCCTCCCAAGTTGCTGAAGACTCATCATTTGGGTCCCATTGGACCCTTACCTGCTCTATGGTGTGACCCCTGAGGGTCACACCCCACTGATCCAGAATATGTATTGGCTCCAAAGCCAGCTACCCATCCTCAACCTGTAATGCATTCCAATCAAGTACATGTATAATGTTAGGAATATATATTCTAAGAACTGAAACATGAAAAACATCATGAATGCATGAAAGGATAGGTGGAAAAGCAAGTTGATAAGTAACTGTTCCTATCCTCTCTAGGATCTCAAATGGTCCCACAAAGCAAGGTGCCAACTTCAAACCCTTTCCATAATAGATCAGACTCTTCCGTGGGCGCACTCTCAGGAACACTCTATCTCCAACTACAAACTGCCTATCCACCCTGTGAACATCTGCATACTTCTTCTGTCTATCCTGTGTAGTCACTAAATGCTCACAAATCCACACTACCTACTGCTCCATGTCTCAAAGCATCTCAGGACCAAGAAGAATATGGTCCTCCAATCTATCCCAGCTTAAAGGCATACAATAAGGATAGCCATGCCAATAGAATTGTGATATCCATTATTGTATGCAACCTCCACTAGGTACAAGTAGTCCTCCCAGTGAGTCTGTCTATCCATGACGTACATCCTCAACATGTCCTTAAGAACCTGGTTCACTCGCTCTGTCTGTCAACCAGTCTTAGGATGGTATGATGAACTAAAATTCAGCTGAGCACCAAGATCGTGCTATAATGATGTCCAAAAATCTGAGGTAAATACAAGGTCTCAATCTGATATAATCTAGAGAGGAATTCTATGAAGTCTCATGATATCTTGCATGAAGACTCAGGCTACAGAAGCTGTTGTATATGATGACCTCATAGGAGAGAAATGAGCCACCTTGGTTAACTGATCAATGGTCACCATGATAGCATCATGTCTATGAGGAGTCATAGGCAATCCAACTATGAAATCCATAGAAATAATATCCCACTTCCAAGATGGAATGAGATTCGGCTAAAGAAGCCCTGCTGGATGTTGATGATCCACCTTGACCCTCTGACACTCTAAACATCTAGCCACAAAGTCTGCAATATCCCTCTTCATACCAGCCCAATGGTAGAGTTGTCAAAGATCCGCGTGCATCTTCTTGACACTTGGATGTACCAAATAGGGTGCACGATGAGCCTCAAATAACACTAATGTACGCAAATCATCCATTGGTGGTATATATAACTGGCTCATATGATGAAATAGACCATTTGACTCCAAAACATAACCAGAGAATCTACCCTCCAATGGTCTCCCTAACTCTATCTTTTCCTTCACCTCCTGATACAAGGTATCACTAGGAAGTGACTGGAGAATCCTACTCCTCAAGTCCACACTAAGAGTCAAGGCTAGAATGGCCTGTCACTTGAAACTCAATGCATCTGCAACTACATTTTCCTTTTCTTGAATATAATTTATCTCAAATTCATATTCACAAAGGAACTCCATCCACCTTCTCTATCTAGCATTCAGATTATGCTGAGTAAAGATGTACTGAAGGCTACAGTGATCGCTATGAAGCTCAAACTGATGTCCCAATAGAAGTGTCTCCACCATACCAATGCATGGACAACCGCAGCTAACTCTAGATTATGAGTAGTGTAATTAAGCTCATGATCCTTGAGTTTGTGAGACTTATAGGTAATCACTCACCCATTCTCCATGAGAACTACTCCAATCCCCTCTAATGATGCATCAACACACACTACAAAATCTCCCACTGGATCAGGTATAGCTGGGATAGGTGCACTAGTCAAACACACATTAAGGCTCTGAAAATCCTCCTCACACTTCTCTGTCCAAACAAACTTCTTCCCTTTCCGCTGAAGAGAAGTAATAGGGTGTGTCACCCCAGAGAAGTTCTTCATGAGCATGTGGTAGTATCCCACAAGACCCATGAAGCTACATACCTCAAACACATTAGTGGGTGCTGGCCACTCCAAAATAGCCTGAATATTTGAAGGATCTACTAAGATACCTTCTCTAGAGATAACATGACCAAGATACTGTACCTCTGACTGGAAGAAATCATACTTAGCCAGACTAGCATAAAGCTGAATTTTCCTAAGGCACTGCAAAACCTTTTGAAGATGCTCTTCATGCTCCTCCATGGATCTAGAATAAATCAGTATATCATCCAATAAGATGAGCACAAAGAGATCAAGGTACTCTCAAAATACTCCATTCATCAAACACATGAACACTCATGGAGCATTTTCCAACCTAAAAGGAACCACTGTGAACTCGTAGTGTCCATAGCGTGTATGAAATACTATCTTGTGGATATCTGCGTCCTCAATCTACAATTGCTGGCATCTTGATTTAAGATCAATTTTAGAGAATACCTTGGCTCCCTTTATCTAATCAAATAGGTCCTCTATATGTGGCAATGGGTATTTGTTTTTTATCGTCACCTTGTTCAACTGTCTATAGTCAATACACAAGTGTAATGATCCATCCTTCTTCTTGATGAAGAGGAAAGGTGCTCCCCAAGGAGATACACTAGGGTGGATGCTCCCCTTATCCAACAACTCCTCTAATTGTAGTTTCAACTCACTCAACTCGTGAGTGGTCATCCAATATGGAGCTCTAGATATAGGCTCTGCTCCTGGCACAAGTTCTATGTGGAAGTCTATGTCACATTTAGGTGGCATACATAGGATCTCACTAGGGAATACATCAATGAACTCCTATAATATAGGATGATCTAGTGTCTTGACTTCACTCTCCACACCATCTATCTCATACATAGATACTGCAAACATATGACAACCCTTTCACATACATCGCTTTAGTTGCATAGTGGATATCATGTGAAGGGATATGGTGGATGAATCCCCATAATCTGGCACTCCTTACCATCCTCATCCTTGCAAAGGATGGTCTTCCATCTACAATCGATGTTAGCTCCATGAGCTCCCAACCAATCCATTGCTAAGACAACCCCATATGATCCCAAATGAATCACACAAAGGTCAACTGAGGTAATGAACCTCCCTAGGTTTAGTTCATAATCATGAACCAATAAATTTGTAGCTACCTTAGCCCTTGAGGCTAGTTCCACTTGCCAAACTAATGCTTGCTTTGCAACCACTAGCCCACAATGCTCAACAAGGAAAGGTGATATAAAAGAATCGGTCACTCCTAAATCAAACAATATAGAAATAGAGGTACCCCAAATAGTACCTAAGATTTCAATGACTGTCCCCTAATGCTCTGCCTATCTGTGATCCATAGATGCAAACACTCTGTGTGATCCCCCTCCTACTGTAGGCTCCTAGGCTGCTAGCCTCTGTGTAGAGTACTATGGTGCTCTCTATGGATAATCCATTGCAATGTGGCCAAACTAACCACAGGTGAAACATCCTGTGCCTCTAAAATTTCCTCTCCCATTGGAGGGTGCACTAGACTGCTGGACACTCCCTCTGCTCATACTAGGTTATGCACTATGTGCTGGACGATTGGTCTGATTATGCTTATAGCGCTGTCCACTCCTGATGCTCTTACCACTCTGGGTAGGAGGTGCAACCTTCTGCTGCTGTTGCTGCTGGTTCTGACTCTGGTTCTAATTACCTCTATAATAATTGGATGGCTTCTTGAAGTTCCCAGTGCCATGCAACTGGTTACCTCTATAGCCTGCTCTAGAAGCCCCACTAGTCTAGCCATCCTGTCAACCTCTATGGCCTAATGCCAAGTTAGTCTCCACTGGAGTGGCTTTAATAACCATAGCTTGTAGGTTCATAGGCTCAAAGAGATTTACGTCCCCCATGATGTGGGCATTAATCCCTCACACAAAGTGTTGTACCATCAGTATCGAGTCCTGGCTATATCCAGCGTACTGCTTGAGCTCATAAAAATGATGCTCATACTGCTCTACTATCAATGTCAGCTATGTTAAATTATGAAACTCATTGGCCCTCTGTTGTCTCCAATAATAAAAAAGGAACCTCTCTCTAAAGTTCTCAAGAAAGAGTTCCCAGATAATAGTATCCATATGAAGACCTAGCTTCTCTTCCTCAATCTTCCACCAAATAGCTGCAAAATGTGTCAACTACATCATGACATATCTCAATTTAGTATTTCTACTAAAGGGGTGCATTGAGAAGATCCTATCTAAGGCTATCAGCTAAGTCTCTACCTCTAAACCAGATTCCTATCCATTGAAAGGGATAGGCTTCCCTCTTGTCAGGTCCCTCATGTGGTTCACTGCAACCACCATCGGGTCCACTGTAATAGTCCTCCCACGAGGGCTCCTAGATCTCTCCCTTTGTCTCTCCTCATGATGGGAGTGATGAGATACATCCTGCTCCACTCTGGCTCTCTCAGGAAGGTGATCTAGGATAGCCTGAAGTATCTGTCTAGTATCCAATCCCCCAGACTCATCCTGACCTTCTCTCATCTGATCACCTCTATCTTGTTGTTGACTAACCTCTTGCCTGACACTCATGGAGGGGATAGGATTCCTACCTCCCCCATGGGCACCAGACCCACCTCTACCATGGGCACCTGATCCACCTTTGCCACGACCTCTAGTGGCTCTTGTTTCAGGCATGATACCTATAACAAATAGAGATAGATACAATATTCACCAAATAGCTTGAATCATAAACTAAAGAATGAATATAACCATAAAGAAATAATCTGAAAACAAATGTGTTTTATGTCTATGTTTTAGTTTCAAGTTCAAGCTAGACACAACCTAATGAGTGTACAATTCCTAGAGTTCCCAGTGTAGAAACTAGGACTCTGATACCGAATGTAACACCCTGCCAGGGAACCCGAGAGAGATTAACCTAAACATGATACTATGTTTGCTGAATAATTTTATTTTTTTTTAAATTTTACATAAAGATACATACATTAATGTGGAAGCAAATACCATTTACACACATGTCACACACTCACATAGATTACACAACTCAAGGGTTCCATGACTTTCAATTAATTTAAGAAAAATACAACTAACAATAAAATAAAAGATTCCATTTGAATAGATATAACAAATACAACTTACAAACCATAATTACAATCCTCATGGATAACCATGAAACCACCATAAACTCACATCCACTGCACATGTTGCAGGGTATGTGGTAATCACTCTCGTCTACTTGATATACAATATCCAGATTAGATATAACATGCGATACTCTAATACAAGATTTACAATAATGAAATTACATAATCAATAATGAAGAAAAACAAAGAACCATCAAGCACCTAGTACAAAGATGTTGAATCTCAATGGGTAAAGAATCACTACCACTCGTTCGTGTGGAACCACAAAGGTCCAACCCACCGTGTTGAGGAGATAACAACAAACACCACTCGGATATCCAAAACCAACAAGAAATAACCACTAAGGGATCCTAATAGCTCTCTAATCTAGGTGTACTACACATCATGAAAGGTAAGACTCACTAATCTAGAGGCAACTGACATATGTAGGAAATCTAGACTGTGTTAAGGAAGGTGTCATCATGTATATTTAACCCTTAAGTTTTTTCCTAGTCATCCCAAGTGACCATACATGGATCTAATGACCTCTCAAACTAACAAGGCCACTAACTATGCTAGGTACCCCTCGAGGCAACTAGCATCTTCTCATCACCACCTTAGTGTATACTAGCACTCAAGCATGGGTGAGGACACATCTTATTAATTCATTTTAAAATCTCTCAATATGTATTTAATTATCACTTATTAAGTAAACTCTATAATAAGAAATCCAGTAGTCACTTACAGACATAGAACTTATTGCAAGCCACCCCCTACTACACAGTCAGGTAACCTACCCTAGGCTCACATATCCTACAAAGATCTAGCATAGGTCACAACCAAAGTATACCCAAATCTAGTGTCCCACACATCAAGAACGATCACATATAGGTACACAATCAGATAACAATATCGAAAGGGTCAACATGGTCAGTTTAGGGTAATAACATATAACACACATAGACACACCATATAATAATAGAAATGCTAAATGCCCCTGGCCTCTGTAACACCTTAGGTCATCTAATGCCCCCATAGTAACACATATACGCAAAAGAGAACCATAAGGATGCATAGAATAAAAATGTCCTAACGGACTGAAAAATGAACATAAATGGATAAATCTTTACATCTAACCAATCAAATCATCCATATGCATAAAATAAACCCATTCATTAATCCATTATTCAATCTAGGTTTA
This sequence comes from Thuja plicata, assembly GCA_018584345.1. Lineage (NCBI taxonomy): Eukaryota > Viridiplantae > Streptophyta > Pinopsida > Cupressales > Cupressaceae > Thuja > Thuja plicata. Next base: position 536,887 of record MU225822.1, on the reverse strand, counting down.
AACTAAATTCCAAAATAAACAATATCATTCTGATTAAGTCTATTTAAATCCATTTCTAGTATTTAAATAAACTAATTGAAATAATCATTAAATAAATTAAACTAAGTTAACTCCACATAAAGTCTCAATTACTTTAGGATTAACAAATTTGAAATTAATATTGATTGATTTTAATCAACATAACATATTAATTAAAATTAATAGTTAAATCATATTAACCTATTAATTTAAAATAATAACTAACATATTAATTAAAATCAATAAATAAACATGTTAATTAACAATAAAAATAACATATTAATTAAATTTAATAATTAACATATTAATTAAGAATTAATATTACACATACTAATTAAAATGAATATTAAAAATAGTAATTAAAATTAATATTAAAAATACTAATTAAAACTAATATTTAAAAAAAAACTAAATTAAATATTATAAAATGAAATTTAAAAAAAAATAAAAAAATAAAACAATAAATTTTATTGGGGGAGGTGGGCCCCATGCACACCCATTCCCCATGCGCATCACTTCCCTTGGCAGTCAGCTGCGCTGGCAGCTATGCTGCTATAGCAGCATGGGACTGCTGGTGCAGTCCGACTGCCTTGGCAGTGCGGTACTGCATCCGCAGTCACCACGGGGGTGGTGGGGTTGGGACCCACCCCCCCAAAACAATTTTTTTTTAAAAACGGTTTCAATATCATTTTTTTTTACAAGATATATTTTTTTTTAACACAATTTTCCAAAAATGGAAAATAGAAAGGGAAATTCTCTTTTTTTTTTTTGGCTTCTCTTTTTTGTCCTGTGGTGCATTTTTAACCATACTATATTTTATTTCCAAGGACCTATTTTTTCCAAATAATTAAAATTTTCAAAGGAATTTCCAAGGGAGTGATTTATTTATTTTTCTCTATAGTATATACTATATTGCAGATTAATTTATTGCTTTCTAAGAGTTCTAGGGGGAATTTTCTCAAAAAAAATTGACAGCATAACAACACCATGCCAAGTTATAATAAAACATGAAAATAACAGATCTAGGGTTTTATAAATACCCGAAAACATAGAAACACTATTAAACCACCTAAAAGCCAAAATATCAAACATGCATCCTTTCAAACATTGAAAACCTCAAATTTGCAAAATTGAAACCATGTAAGAAACACAAAACCTACCTTGATTCCGATGCTAGAAACTAAGGAAATGTGCCTTTGAAGAAGGTAGAAAATCTGAAAACCTCCAAGCCCGATTCAACCACAAATCTGAGATTCACGAAGAACCAAGCACATGCAATCAAGAAATCACATGAATCTCCAAAACAACAAGTAACCACAACAATCCCCAATTCTTCAAAACCAAAAACACCAAGAGCTCTCCAAAATGCCAAAACCTGTTGTGAAAGAATGAGAGGAGAATTCTCCTAAAGAGAATCAACTTCCCCTAATTGTGCAAACCCTCATGACAACTCCCTAATCAATCCCTAAAAAGACTCAACTTGAATTGAAAGAAATTCAAAAATTAAATAATTAAAATATCCTTTTTTTTTGCCACAACTCAACTTTGACTCCTAATATCTAGTTGAAAATTTTGAATTTGAAATTAATTTTTCAACACATTCATGCACATGTAATTAATAAAATATTAAATTAAATATTTATGTCACAATAATACATGCAACCAAATATTTAATCATTTAATTAATTATAAAAGCATATTTACCTTAATTTTCAATTAATTACTTAATTAAATCAAAATATTCAAATATTTGAATTTAATTAAATAAACATAGGATATAATTAAATATTTATTTCAACTATAATCTATTAAATCATTAAACATAGGAAATCACTCAAAACCCAATAAATCACCTGAGAGCAATCACATGCAAAATAAACATACTCAAGGAAGGGGTATTCGAATTCCTGTCAACTAGACAATTCTGGATAGGGTAGTCAAACTGAAACTCATCCAACATTAGGATGATTAGGCTTAGGTTCAGGTTTTGGATCTATATGTTACCTCCCCTCTTTACCATTGAGATGAATATTTATGGGCACACTCACTCCTGCCAATTCAGGGAAGACGATGCCCTATACCAGCAATCCTGTCATCAAAATAACACACATGTACATACAATATAATATCACAAACAATGATAGGGATCAGTCGAACATGTGGATCTCGCCGAGGCAAGTAACTACGTCTCTAGAACTCTACCATGACAACACATCAAAAAGTACATCCACATATAAGAATACCATACACATGCAAGTATGGGGTAAGTACATCATAATCTGAAATCAACATGTAACAATCATCATAATAAAATCATCTATCTATGCATATGATAAACCATGACATAATAATCACCATCAACTGAAAGAATAATAGCTCACATAAAAGTAGCCCAAAATAATTTGGCCAATCAACTGAAACCCCTACCTAAAAGAGTACGACATCATAAACTGAAAGCAAAATATGAGTGGGTATTACATAAGGCTAGATGGTAACTTAGGGCTCCTAGTTATATTTTGGATTGTAGTTATCTTATCCAAGCCACTAGTGAAATAATAGGAATAGATAGGTCCTAGGGTGTGTTGATTTGGTTAGGAGACCAAACTAGATCATTTGATGTCTAGAAAGTAATGGTTTATCCATTTTAGGTAAGTGTTCTAAGAATGGTGGAACCATGGATTTTAATGCTTATTAGAGTCTAGGAGAGATAATTTGGGGTCTAATAGGAATAAGAGTGCATTTGGTTAAGTTTCACAATGTGTTGACCAAGTTTGCGTGCAAGAATCAAAAAGTTATAAAAGTTGTCAATGTTGTAATTGACAACATTTCTTGCAATTATGCATTTTTGAGAATTTGGGTTTGTAACTATTAGAAATAGTTGGGATTATTCCATGGTTAACTATATAAGGCATCCCCCGACCTATGTGTGGGTTTGGATAAAGTTTGGAAGTAAGTGTACAAACTGAGCAATTGAAAGTTTGGTTATAGTTGTGAATTTTGTTCACATTTTAGGTTTTAATGGATTGAACTCTACACTGTGACTTGTGCATGAGGAAGCTTATGTTATTAATTGATTATGTGTGTGATTAGTTAGTGTGTTTGGTTTCATTTCATTGGTTTTGTAAATTCTTTTGTTTTGAGCACTATCACTAGTCTGAACCAGACAATTTTTTGTAAATGGGGTCATATATCATCATCCCACTGTGGCATTTGTACGGGCTCTTGGGATGGGTGAGGTGACTCCTTCTACCATATTTTTGGAGAAGGTTTGGCCCTAGGAATTTTTTTTTCTATTTTTTCAGTGATGCCCTAGGCGAGTCAAAGATGCATGGCTAGGGATCATAGTGAGTTGCAGAAGCATTATGAAGGATTGAAATTATTGGTTGCTTCAAACAGAGAATGTGGAGAGGAGGAAATGTGTATGGAGAAGCCCCATGTTCAAGAATAAGTTCTAAGGAGGAGTTATTTGTATTGAAAGAACTAAACCTTGTGACTGGTCTCAGAATTAAGTGAAACCCTTATTTTTAGGCATGATTGTAGCAACCCACTGTATGGACAGTTTGGGGAAGCAAAACCTAATAAATCCTAAAGTTTTCCAAAAGGGTATTAGGATTTGGACTCTAATTTTCATCTTGTTAAGAATATTTTTAAGTTATACAAAAAAAGGTGCCTAATTAGGCCTAATGCTTGTAACCTTGTTTTAGTGAGTTTGGAACAAGTTCTTGAACTCATTTAGGGTTTCATTGAAACCGATGTTGTTAGGCATTGTTTTGAATTCAATTTCCTTGTTTTGGGCCTTCATCTCCATTGGTGAACATTCATATCCATCTTGGATCACTTAGTGTGGAAGATGCAAGAAGACAATCATGGAGCATATACATGGTTGAGTTAATTTCCTAGATGGTGTTGACAAGTTCAATATGTGAAGGATTTGAGAAGAGAATCCTCGGGAAATTAGGGTTATTTAATAACCCTAATAGGCTAGAGAAGAGGCCTATAGAAGACCCTAGGAGAAGATAGGGTTGTGAGAAAGACTTGTCATTACATCATTACCTCTATGTAATCTCCTAGCCATTAGTGCTTCAAGTTCATCATGTTCTTGTTCATCACTATCACTATCACTATCATTTCTCATAGTGTATTTGTTACTAGATTTGCTTATTTTTAGAGAAGATATGAATGCAGACTCAATAGTAGGAAAGACACTATTGTCATAGTTGTTCTTCTCAAATGAAATAAGTCTACTAATCAAAATATCAAAAGTAACATTGTTATTTTCTACTGCTCTCATTTCTTGACTTGTAGATACTCTAATAGAATAAATAGGCAGTAAGGTTCTCATAATTTTACTTACAACTGTTTCTTCCTCAAGTACTCCTCCTACTCCATGGATAGAATTAACAACTTCTTTGATTCTGCTACTATACTGAGTGATGTTCTCTCCTTGTTTCATTCTCAGGTCATCAAACTTCCCTCTTAGGCTTTCATATTTAGCTCTCAGCACATTGGTGTCTCCTCCATGTATTAGCTTGAGTTTGTCCCATATTTTCTTTGTAGAGGTGCATGATTTGACATCTTCAAATTCAGCATTGGTTAGTGAAGAAGAAAGTTATATCATCATAGAATTGTGTTCATGTTTCTCTCTTAATTGATCAACAGTTAGAGGTCTAGTAGGTGCAACATATTCAGTATCCAATTGTTGTGTGACATCATTTCAAATACTTGATAGATGAAGTATTATCCTACTTTTCCATGATACAATTTTTTCCTTGTTCAACTTAAGCACATCCCTTTACTCATCTTGTGATCTTTAACTTAAGTCGCTTTAAAAAATTTCTTCCAAGAACCAAAGCTCTGATACCAATTGTTAGAATAACTGAGAGGGAGGGGGAGTGAATAAGTGGCCTTGATCACAATTCTAAAAATCCAACCAAAAAACTATTCTTTCAAATATAATACCATGTAGTTATCTTTCAATCCATCAAGATATATGCCATAAATAACTTTAACAAATATACACTACTCCGTAAGATATATTGTTTATCTTTTCTAGACTTTACTGAATAGTAGTAAATAAACTTAGTGTTAACCGACCAATCCAGTTTCAATAATGTGTAAAGCAAAATATCAATGCAATGAACCATATACACATTTGACACAGATTTTTAACTTGGAAACCCAATATGAGAAAAACCACCTGGGGCTGATAACCCAAAATATTTTCACTCTTTTGAAGTGAGCTCGATGAAGATCCAACCCTGTTACAGGTTACAATACACACTATTAAGTGCAACCTTGTTAGAGGATTTAAAACTAATAGTTTGTCTTTTGACCTAGCACTCACTATACTATCAACAAGAAAAGCTTTTTATACTCTTGAGTATCTCAATATAATGACTTTTAAATCCCACTTGGTTAAGAAATTTTTTGAATCAATGGTTAAACTGATACAATAAATGATCTATTCAAATATACAACTTTAACTTGCAAATATTTAGATCTATTATTAGTCCAATAATACCTCTCTAATCAATGTTCACTCCAGTTCCTTTTCTCTCTTTCTTTCTTCTTCTTGGTGAATGCTTTGTCCTTTATTGCTTGGTGTATACAAAATTCCTTGGCTTTGTTCTTTAGCTTGTATGATCAAATCTGCATGAAGAATTCTATCTTCACCAGAATATACTCAACATTCCTCCTTTCCATAATGAATTCCTTGTCCCTTTATATAGACATGATTATTCGTTCAATCTCCTTGTTTTTTTCGTAGATCCCTTCTTGATCTGTAAAAATTGTCATGCTTTGATTTATCCTATAAATCTCTTCTTTAGTTTTATTCCACAAATCTCTCCATGATAGCTATGAATAAAATGTGCTTTAAATCTCTTTCCATGCTTTAGTTTAACTAGTCGTTGAAAATAAAGCAATCAATCAGTTATCTATGCCAGCTAAGTAGTTTTTTCATTCTTTAACTTCAGTTCTGTTCGGTCAGAAACTCCAGTTATGCTTGGTAACAACTTCACTTAACTATGGTGCTTGGTATACACTTTCTCAATAACACGGTGCTCAGTATACACTGAGAACTGCTCGGTAACACTGTCTATCGGTGTTCACTGTCACTTAGTGTATACAGACCTTTTATGTTTTATTGATAACATAAACTTTGTCTCTTCAGATCTTTCAGGTTATGACCAATATGTATATGATCAATCAACCATATCAATTTGACATCAATGATAATACAATACATTAACTAATTTAATGTCTTGCATTCACTTTTGCAACTCGGTGATCATAAACTTATCATCTTCAAACATTAAATCAATTATAGTTCATCAGTACATCTTTGGATCTTTTACCTAAGTTTTTAAGCTTTAACAATCAAGGAACCAAATCTCTGATATCAATTGTTAATATAGGTTTGATTACTGAGAGGGGAGGGGTGAATCAGTAATCCACAAATACACCTTCTTTAAACTATATGCACGAAAACATTCAATAGCATTTAATATAAGTAAAAATCTCATTGCATACATCCATAAGCAATCAACCACACAATTTAAACACTACATTTATCTCTTGGAAACCCAAATGGGAAAAAACCATAGTGTGAGATGATACCCAGAAAATTTGTACTCTTTTGGAAGACACCCTATTAAGAGCTTACCTTGTAAAGGTTTACAAAACATTGTTAGGTGTTACCTGGTTAAGTCATTTTCCTTTAGATATGTTAGGATATCTTCCCTATTAGGAGAAACCTTGTTAGAGGACTTAAAAAATTTAATTATAATGTCACCTTGTTAGAGGATTCACAATAAAGATTAGTTAGGATCCACCGTGTTAAGGGATTTCACTATTGTAATGATTAGAAAGTAATAGATAAAATGATCTATAAAAAATGAAATACCTCTACATAATTAGATCCTTTTAATCTCTAAAACTCATCTTCATAATCTCTACTCTTCCATAGCATGATCTCACTTTATTCCTTTACTTTCTTTGTTACCGCACCCTTCTACAATTTGCAATCAACTCTCAGCTCTCTCTTTTTCTTCTTCTTCGATTATTCCACTATATAGATTTACTTATACCAACTTAAAACAAACCCTAGATCTAAGATATGAATGATCTAGATTATCTTAGGTAAGATACAATGTATCTAGTCACTCATTAAACATTTTCCTCTGACCGCGTCAGCTTACACATCAATTTTACCTTGGTAGTTGAGCCATTTTCAAAAACTCATTTGACCAAAAGAAACTTCTTGAAGAATCCACCTAAAATGAATACCTCAATCAATGTGATGTCAAGTAACTCCAAAAAATTATAGAACTAACTTACTACTTCAAAAATCATCACCAATCCTATTTCCTTATCAAATTCCTTCACCGATCTACAAATCTTCATATCTTGTTTAAGAACTTTGTCTTGTTTACTTTTTCATTATGTTAACACCGCTTCCAGTCAAATAAACTAGTAGTAACAGTAAACATTTTGGGTCATGCTTACAAACATAGTATCTTGACATTGTTTAAAATCATATCCTATGACCACTCCATCAAATACTTTATCGATATGAGATAACAATCAAATCACTTACTATTTGTCATTGACTATTTTAGTAGTTACCTAGTTTGAGTTCAATCAAACATAACCAACTCAATTATCTATATCAAGAGTCGTGATGGAAAATTTAACATCACAACACATGACATAATATTCCAATAGAATAGAAACTCTAGAAACATATTGAAATGCATGATTCACTTACACAATGTCTGGTAGCATACTGAAAACACTAAATCAATTAGTTGACATCAATGACAACCATATAACTGATTCACCTCTCATCAAATTTGTACCAATCTTCATCAATGAAACACTTAGCATCACTATGTCAGTTATGCTAACATTTATCCATGTCACCTACCATCTACATTCAAACCCTAGGTTGAAAATAACACTGGAAACCCTTTTCCATTAATTATTCACATAAAAAATGATGAACATGATTCTTTACCTTGCATATTTAGGCAATTGATACCACTGACTCCATCACTACTATTATTTTTTTATAGCAGTCACATGTCCTTAAAGCATTTGGTCACTTCCTTGTGTCTTATTTTTGCTAATAAAAACTTTATTATATCACAGGTTAATATGCTATTAAATTCATTGTCATTGTATTTCAAAAGCACATGTGATGCAAAAATGATGTCCTTGACATTTGTGTTCTCTTGGCTATCTATTATATTTGTGATTGTACTCGACATCTCCTATAGTTTCTAAAATGTATCTTGTTTGCATTTTGAGGCTAGTACTTTCATGATGAAATATTGTTATTTTACCTTCCTAAAAATCAATCACCCTTGCTAGGTGCTAATTTTTAGCCCCATTTTGGCATATATGGGTCCCCACATTGATTTCACATCCTTCTATATATTTTTCATCCTTCAAATCAACATTATTTATTCAAAACTCGAGGATGGCTCTAAATTTTATGCATGATTTATAATTTTCCCTCCATTCACATGATTCATCTTCCATCTAGGTCTCTTTTACATGCCTTTTACATCTCGGGAGATGCTCTGATTTCCTGATAAACTAGAGCTTTCAGATCTCCATTTTAGCACACACCCCTTACTCCTGGGCTAACTTTAAAAAATTCTTCCTAGACAAGGGACTTAGTTTGGCCTTGTCTTGGACTAGGCTGACTTAGGTTGGCATTATCCTAGGGCACTTATTGTTAGTGGGCTTCGGGCTCAATGTGGGGTTGTTTTCTCCTAGGTGCTTGATCGGGGCCAGCCTTGCAAAATATTGGCCTTGAAATGTGTATAAAAGGGGACCTATCACTCTCATTTTTAAATCCATTACATACATACAATTAAAGAAACATATCCATGCAAGTAAGATACTATACATTAAAGAGATCCAAGAAATAATCCACTATCAAGCATCCAAGCCCATCAAGCATTCAAGTGACAAGAAGCCATCAAATATTTCAAGTCTTCATTCCATCATGCATTTAAGGAATTTCCTTCCATATATCTAGCTTCTTTCCCCATTGGAGATCAAGCAAAGGATTTTTCAATCAAGGGAGGAGAAATACAATCATCCATCAAGTCTTATTCTTCTCTTTCTTCCTCAATCGAACATCGTGACAAACTACAATGTTCCTCATTCAAGAATTTGGTTTCATGATTTCCTATTAGTTTTTTGTGGAATCCAAGTTATTGTATCAATACTTGTGATCATCTCCAAAGAGGAATTGCATCATTGAGGTATAAGGTGAGTTATGTTTCAAATCTAAATTATATTTCATCTTTTCTTATGCAATTTCAAGGTTAATTCCTATATAGGGGATTGACAAAGGTAAACCTTTTTCCACAAAAAAATACCCTTCTTTCTTGTGTGCAGGAAAAGGTGGCACAGTCTCAAATTGGCATTTTGAGAGTTGTAGAATTAGTGACTAATCCTTTACAAAATTTGTCAAATTTTGCATCTCTAGGACAAGGCTAAATTTATAGGACAAGGATGACTTGAGTCAGCATTGTCCTAAGGATCTACAATTTTATAGTCAAGAGATATAGGTCTTAGAGTTCTAGATCCAAAACATTTTTCAGTTCTGATAAATTTGTGACAATCATTTCCATATTTGAATTTTGCTACTCCTCTCCTAGCTTTCAAGGTGAGTTCATTCTTCTTCTTTTTTTATTTTATTTACTTTCATGCATAAGATCTAATATCATATATTTCTATAAATCATTTCCTTTATCATATCATGAGTGTCTTTCATACTTTAATATATAATAATCATACTTTTATTCATAAGGAATACCCAAATCCCCATTTATCTAGATCTTGCATTAGCACCCCTTCATCATTTTTGGGTTGTGCTAATCAGATTGGTTTGAGGATGGGTTTTTATTCCAATGCACAATATGATTTTGTGAGTGATCTTCATACTAACATTGCTCACCATTTTCTATTGTACATTTTGGTGAACCTGACTTATAACATTTCCATTTTTATTTTGGTATTAGATCCTCTTTCTATGCAATTAAATATCTAGATCTATTTTC
>MU225822.1:507923-526492 GCA_018584345.1 Thuja plicata | reverse complement strand
TAAAGCAACATCCTCATATTAAATTTCCTTTACATCATTCTACCACTAAAAATAATCAATTTAATGGATGTGATGTTGTTTTTCCCTCTCTTATATGACCTTATAAGGAAATATTAGAGCAAGAAGATGATTTTAACCTTTCTCTCAAATGATCTTTCTCTTTGAGAGGAGATTTGAGGATTGATTTTAACTCTTCTCCTACTATAAGCATTATCAAGGAGGATACTTTGGTTAAGGATGATAATACTTTACCTTTTATTTCTTTAAATTCCTCCCCCTTTACGAATCTATCTTTAATGAACCATGACTATTCCTCTCACATGGTCTTGTTTATCCGTAGAGATGTTTCTACCTTCAACGATTCTCCTATCTAGAATGAACCCATAGATAATGACATTGATTACTCTCTTGCCCATGAAGAAAGCTTGGTAAAATAAGATGATACAATAATTTCTATTTCTATTTCTTCCTCTAAAGATGATGCATTGATATTTGATGTTTTTCCTTCTCTTAAGGATATTTTAGAGAAAGAGGAAGATATAATCACTATTGTCCTTGGTATTATCTTACCTTTGTTTTATACTCTTAGAGCTGAAGCATTAAATAAAGTCCCTAATCCCTCTTCTAAGGACATCTTTTAAAAAGTGGATAATTTACTTAATTCTCTCCCTTCTAGTGATGAACCCATGAACAATCAAGAGCTTCTGTAATACCCACCCCTTAGTTTGTTTTTTTATTTCAGTTATCAAACTCTTTTAGGCCTTTTCTTGTATGTGTTGGTTATTTTAGTTGGTTTTGAGGATATTCATGTACTAAATTTCATTATGTTATTGATCCATTTCTTAGTTGTGTTGTATCTTCTATTTGCATATGATTTATGGTTATTTCATGATGGTTATGCATATGCTATGATGTTATTTTGATTATAGTTTTCTAACAATACTGAACCTATATCTATATGTGCATGGATCATTTGTATGTTTTTACTTTTCTATTTGATGTGCTTGGTATGGTATGAGACAGAGTCGCAGTTACTTGCTTCAGCGAGATCCACATGATAAACTAGTCTCAACCATTGTTTGTTATATTATATGTATGCATATGTTCATCTTTGTGATGACAGGTTTGTAGGTACCGGTCTACGTCTTCCCTGAATTGGCAGGAGTGAGGTGCCCTATTGCAATATCTCAATGGTAAGAGAGGGGAGATAATATTCAGGCCTAAATCCATACTCTAAACCCTTATTTTGCCCTATAAATAGACAAGAATCTGACTGACTAACCTATATGAATTTGTCAAGTGTCATGGATTCGTGAGCCTTTCTGTGTGTGCTTGTGTGTCTATTTCAGTTGTCTCTCTATTTCAGTTGTTTTTCTTATTAGATGGTTTTCAATTGATTTAATAATGCTTTTGGCTTGATTTATTTAATGAATATTTATGGTAAATATTAATGTTAATTATTACACCTTGGATAAGGTTAAAATATTCATATATTAAATATATGGCTATTTAATAATTAAATACTAATTAAATACCTATATTTAATTAATTGATTTAATTATTAAGTCTTGATTTAGATAATTGAGATTTAATAAATATTAAATCCAATAATTATAATTAATTGTGCAAAGTTGAATTATTAAATATTACCTTAAGTTGAATGACTAATTGTTTTATTTAAATTAAAATATTCTCATGCATTTTCTATTATGACTTTGTATTTATATTATAAAGTTGAGTTGTGCATTACTTTAAGTGAAATTGAAAATAAAGCATTTCTTTTAATTTTTACTTAGATAATTAATATTCCATTAGGGTTTCACTTTTTAAAAACCTAATTGCCTGGTTTTCTATATCCTTGGATTGAAAGTCATTTTGGAGGTTGTTCAATCAGGGAGAAGGAGAATTCATGTGATTGGAGATTTGTGGAAAGCTTAGAAGTATTTTAGATTCTTCAATGCTTTGGATTAGATTTGGTTCCTCTAATCAGTTACTAAAGTAGGATCTTGATCTTGAAAATTCTAGCTTCCAAATTCTTATCTTCTATGCATCTGGAATGCTAGAATCCTTTGTTTGAAACTTCCTTGTTTGTTATTATGTGATTTTATTGCTTAAAATTGGAAGAATATGTTAGTGGATCAATTCTATGGATTTTGTTTTCATGAATGCATGCCGGATCTATGTTTTGGGCTTCAAAGTTTCATTTAAAATGTTTTGGTTGTATTTGAGCATCAGGGTTTTCAATTGTAATAATTTAATTTTTAATATTGCCCTTAGGGTTTTAGATCTAAGAAAAATGTCTTCTTTAAGAGAAATTTGTTATTGTTGCAAAAATTGGCTTGAAACCCTTAGACCTGTAAATTTCTTACTTTGGAAAGTAGAAATTCCACCTTTACCAGGTTCTTGCCCAAATCCTAGATCCAGATCTATATGGAAACAAACCAATAAGGTTAATTTGCATGCTTAGAAAACTCTCTTATGAAAATAAAGAAATAATATTATATTTAGAATATCTTTCCTTGTTTGCATCAAATTACATATTTCAAACAAATCCTTCTTTACTTCCTTTAGGGCTATTGGTTGAGGGAAAATATCTCTTTTATTCGGAAATATGTTTTTTATCAATTTATTATTGGAAAGAAAAAAATGATATTAGTGTTGTTGGGAAAAAAATTAAATAAAAAAAAAAACACCTTGCTGGAAAATCACAAACTGGTGAAGATCTTATTTTAAAAAAATATATAATATAAAATAAAATATAAAATAAGATTTTTTTTAAAAAATAAAGGAAAAAATTTAAATTTACAAGTGTTGGGAGGCGGGGGCCACCAAACCCCCCACCTCCCGTGGGCTGCGGCTTGGCCAAGCGCAACAGCCAAGCTGCCAACTGAAGCCAGCCCCGCAACCCTTCCTTAAAGGAAGGGTAGCACAGGGGAATGGGGGAGGGGGGGGGGGGCGNTGGGGGGGGGGGGGGGGGGCGAGTGCGGGGACCAACCTGCCCCATTTGTGTTTTTTTACATTTTTTTAAAGTATTTTAATTATAGTTTTAGTTTGATTTAAGTTTTTATTTATTTATTATTAAATTTAATTTATTTTAAATGTTAGTTAGTTTTATAATATATAAATTATTATTATTATTAAGTTTTATTTATGATGTTAGTATATATATATATATATATATATATATATATATTCTGATTAATTCATTTAGTTTTGAATAGTTTTCTTTATATATATGTGGTTTATTAAATTAATTAATTATAGTTTTGTTAGTAATTTTATTGGATAATCAAATTTGCATAATGTTATTATACATTTTTATCTCTATGTTATGATTGGATTCTTTATGATATGTGTTATTCATGTCATGATGTATTTTGGGTGATTATTGAAATGAATAGTGTATTTTGTTCTTGTATGAAACTTTATCGTTTTGGGTATCTGTTGGGGATAGCTAACTCTTAGGATGTAAAACCAGAGGTTTTGGGGTTTCTGTATTCTTCATGAAGTCTTGTGTGATTTTTAGTGCAAATTCCTTATGATATCATTTTGGTCTCAATTATTAATATCCAACCTCGCTTGTCTAGGCTTGTCTTTTGTGATTTTGTGAGAGTACTTTAAGTTGCTATGGTTAATTGAGAACCAATGTGTTCTTGTTGATAAACTATAATTGATTGAATATTTAAAGATGATAAGTTGATGATCACCAAGCTACAAAAATGAGTGCAAGATATTAAATCAGTTAATGTATTGTATTGTCATTGATGTCAACTTGATATGGTTTGATTGGTCATATACATATTCGTCATAACCTTGAAGAAATGAAGAGACAAAGTTTATGTTATTGGTAAAACATAAAAGTGTTGAATACACCGAGTGACAGTAAACACTGAGTGACAGTAAACTCTGACAGATAGTGCACACTGACAGACAGTATATACCGAGCACCGTAGTAATCGAGCATAAGTGAATTTTTCACTAACATAACTGAATTTGTCACTGAGCACAATAGTAGTCAATGACCAAACTAACTAGAGTTGATGACCGATCAGAAGTGAAGTTAAAGAACGAAAAAACACTTAGCTGGAAGGATCTATATTTAAACTAACTGATTGATTCCTTTATTATTACCGATCATTTGAAATAAAGAAAAGAGGGAGATTTAAAGCACATTTTATTCCCATCTATCATGGAGAGATTTGTGGAATAAAACTAAAGGAGAGATTTATGGATTAAAGCAAGCATGAAGATTTTTATGGATCAAGAAGTGATCTATGATAAAAATAAGGAGATTGAGTGGCTAATCATATCTATATAAAGAGATAAGGAATTAATTAGCAAAGAGAGGAATGCTAAATATATTCTGGTGAAGATAGAAACTTCATGCAGATCTGATCATACAAGGTGAAGAACAGAGCCAAAGAATTCTATAGACACTGAGAAACAAAGGACAGAGCATTCACCGAGCAGAACAAAAAAAAGAAAGAGAGAAAAGGAATTGAATGGCATATTTATCAGAGAGGTATTATTGGACTAACAATTGAACTAAATATCTGCAAGTTAAAGTTGTATTTTGAACAGATCATTTACTATATCAGTTTAACCATTGATTCAGAAAATCTCTTAATCGAGTGGGATTTAACCATCCTTATTTTATTGAGATACTCAAGAGTACCAAAAGGTTTTATTGTTGAAAGCATAGTGAATGCTAGGTCAAAAGAAAAACTATTAGTTTTAAATCCTCTAATAAGGTTGCACTTAACAGTGCATTTGTAACCTTTAACAGGGTTGTCTCTTCACCAAGCTCACTTCAAAAGAGTGAAAATTTCTGGTTACCGGTCCCAAGTGGTTTTTCCCTTAACATGGTTTCCACGTTAAAATCTATGTGTCAAATGTGTATTTCTTTCATTGCATTGATATTTTTCTTTACACATTACTGAAACTAGATTGGTCAGTTAACACAAAGTTTATTTACTACTATACGGTAAAGACTAGAAAAGATAAACAATATATCTTACTGAGCAGTTTATATTTGTTAAAGTTATTTAAGGCATACATCTTGATGGACTGGAATATAACTGAGGTAACTATATTTGAGATATAAGTTTTGGTTGGATTTTTAGAATTATTTTAAGGCCACTAATTCATCCCCCCCCCCCCTCAATTATTCTAACAATTGGTATCAGAGCTTTAGTGCTTGGAAGAAAGTTTAAAGACTTAAGCTAAAGATCACAAGATGAGTAAAAGGGATGTGCCTAAGTTGAACAAAGGCAAACTTTCATCATGGAAAAGCAGGATAAGACTTCATCTATCAGGTATTGGAAATGATGTCACACAATACTTGGATACTGAATATGTTGCACCCACTGAACCTCTAACCGTTGATCAATTGAGAGAGAAACATGAAAACAATTCTATGATGATAGAAATTGCTTCTTCACTCTCTGATGCTGAATTTGAAGATTTGAGATCATGCACCTCTGCAAAGAAATGTGGGACAAAATCAAGCTAGTACATGGAGGAGACATCAATGTGCTGAGAGCTAAATTTGAAATCCTAAGAGGAATTTTTTATGACCTAAGAATGAAAGAAGGAGAGAACATCACTCAGTATAGTAGTAGAATCAAAGAAGATGTTAATGATATCCGTGGAGTAGGAGGAGTACTTGAGGAAGAAACAGTTGTAAGTAAAATTTTGAGAACCTTACTACCTGTTTATGCTATTAGATTATCTACAATTAAAGAAATGAGAGCAGTAGAAAATAATAATGTTACTCTTGATAGTTTGATTAGTAGAATTATTTCATTTGAGATGAACAACTATGACATCAGTGTCTTACCAACTATTGAGTCTGCATTCAAATTTTCTCTTAAAATAAGAAAATCTAGTCATAAACACACTATGAGAAATGATAGTGATAGTGATAGTGATGAACAAGAACTTGATGAAATTGAAGCACTAATGGCTAGGAGACTATATAGAGGTAAATGAAGATATAAAGTTAAATTACCATTGGTCTATTTTAATTGCAAAGAAATTGGACATTTTACTGATAGAGGCCCTAACAAGAGAAAGGATGAAAGAAACAATGATAGATCTTATGAAAAGAAGTTTGACAGAAGTGATGACCGAGACTATAGAAGAAACTGACACTCTAACACAAGAAATAATAGAGATTACAAGTACAAAGGCAAGAAGGCTTGTCACCTGGTTGAGAACAAAGCTGAAAATTCTACTACTGATTCTGATGAAGATGTTGAGGTAGTATGAAGGATAATTCATACGAAGAAGAAAGGTATGTTGAAATTGCAGTCATATCTAAAGATAAAAAAAATGATGCCTAGATTATTGATAGTGGATGTACTCATCACATGACTAGAGATAAAGAAAAGTTTGAAACTTTTAAATATTATAATGGTGGATCAATTATGATGGGTAATGACTCACCTTTCCTAGTTGATGTAAAAGGAATCAACATGTTGAATAATTTGATCAGATATGAAAATGCCTATTGGGTGAATGGACTTAACTATCATTTATTGATTTTTTCATAGCTGAACAACACAGGACACCGAGTTGCATTTGAGAACAAAAAGGAAATGATCTATAATGAAAAAGGAAAGTTGATCGGTACTAATGAACAAAAGAAAGGTAATCTATTCTATCTTGATGATATTGAGAACACTTTTTTATTGGCTAGAAATGAAGACATTTGGCTATGGCATAAAATGTTATGTCATGTGAACTTTGACAACATGGTTAAGATAAGTAAGAAAATAAAAATAAGAGGCTTACCGAGTATGTCAAAGCCTGACCATGTTATGTGCAAGAATTGTCAAAAAGAAAAAATGACAAAGTCTAGTTTCAAGAGAAAAACATACACATCTAATGTTATTCTAGAGTTAGTCCACACTGACTTATGTGGACCAATGAGAACAAAGAGCTATTATGGTGATAGATACTTTATTCTATTTGTTGATGACTATTCTAGGATGATGACTGGTATGTTCTTAAAAGACAAATCCAAAGAATTTAAGATATTCAAATGGTATAAAGCTAAAGTTGAAAAATAAAAGTGGAAAGGAATTAAAATGTTTAAGATCAGATAGAGTAGGAGAATTTATTTTTGATGAATTCACTAACTTTTGTAAAGAGCATGGGAGTACAAGATAGGTTTCTGCACTGAGAACACCACAACAAAATGGGATTGTTGAAAGAAGGAATAGATCAATTGTTGATTGTGCCAAAATGTTGATGATTGAAAAAGGCATCATACAAACATTCTAGAGAGAAGCTGTAAGCATTGCTGTCTATACACTAAACCGAGTTCAATTGAAGAAAGACACCAATAAGACACCTTATGAGCTATGGTATGGATACACACCAAATGTGAGTTACTTTAGAATTTTTGGAAGTCAATGTTATATATTGAAAGATGATAGAAATGGTAAACTTGAATCTAAAAGTGATGAAGGAATATTTCTAGGATATTCTACTAAAAGAAAAGCTTATAAATGTCTGATCAAATCTTCTAACAAAATCATTGAAAGTGAAAATGTTAAAGTGGATGAATTTGCTGAGAAAAATGATGAGGAAAGCATAAAGGAACTAGAATATTAAAAAAAATTTGTCTGCATAGAACAACCTAACACCTTGCCTGAGCGATAGAACAATGCAACCAAGCAATAGGCTGCACACACTGAGAATAAGGAAAATGCTCACAATGTTGAAACAAGTGATAATGAAGATCAAAGTGAAGATCAAAATGAAGAACAAAGATCTGAGTCTATACTTGATAAATATGTCAAAAGAGACCATCCACATGACCAAATCATTGGAGGAAAAATAGCTGGAATAAGAACAAGAATTAAGTCACTTAACACTAGATGCTTAATTTGTGATTTTGAGCCTAAATCTGTTAATAATGCACTTGAGAATCAAGAATGGGTTAGTGCAATGAATGAAGAGATTGAACAGATTGAGAAGAACAAAGCATGGAAATTAGTACCTAGAATGAGTGACAAAAATGTCATTGGTACCAAATGGATATTTAGAAACAAACTGAATGAGAATGGAGAAGTCACAATAAACAAAGCAAGACAGGTATGCAAAGGGTATGCAAAAGAAGAAGGTATTGATTATGGAGAAAACTTTGCACCTATTGCTAGACTAGAAGGAGTAAGAATTCTACTTGCTTATGATTCTTTTAAAAGATTCAAAGTATACCAAATAGATGTTAAATCTGTATATCTGAATGGAATACTAGAAGAGGAGGTATACATTGAACAACATGAAGGGTTTGTTGATCCTAACAAGAGGAACATGGTTTGTAGACTACAAAAATCCTTGTATGGATTAAAATAAGCATTGAGAGCATGGTATGAAATACTTCACTCTTATCTCATTAGTATTATATTTGTTAGAATAAGTGACAACACTAATCTATATTTGAAAGGAGATACTGATGATAAAGTTTTGATTTCTAAGATATTTGTTGATGATATCATATTTGGAGGTAATGATATGATATGCAAGTCATTTGCTGATGAAATGAACAAAGAATTTGAAATGTCAATGTTTGGAGAGATCAAAATTTTCCTTGGTCTATAGATTCTATAACAGGAAGAAGGCATCTACATCACACAATCCAAATACATCAAAGAATTTATGAAGATATTCAAGGTGGGGGACTCCAAACTAGTTGGAACACCTATGGAAATAAGATGCAAATTGAAAAAGGAATACAAGACAATCAAGGTAAATCAGACCTTATACAAATGTATGATTGGAAAACTAATGTATGTTGTACACACTAGACCAGATATAGCACATGCAGTTGGTATAGTTACAAGATTCTCTACTAATCCCAAGGAATCACACATGACTATTGTCAAAAGAATTTTGAGACATTTGAAGAATATTGAAGACTATGGTTTGTGGTACAATAAAGAAGGAAAATTTGAGGTACAAGTTGATAATGGTGTTGATTGGGATGGAAACATATATGATATAAAGAGAACAACATGAGGAGCATTCTTTATGGGTGATAGAATTGTCACATGGATAAGTAAAAAGAAAGGATGCATATCACAATCAACTGCAGAAGCAAAATATCTGACTGCTGCTGCAAATTGCTCTAACATTGCATGGATTAAGCATATGCTAAAAGGTATGAATGAAGAAATTATTGACCCAGTAATTATCTATTGTGATAATAATAGTGCTATAAACATCTCAAAGAACCCTGTGATGCATGCTAAGACAAACTACATAGCTATTAAGTATCATTACTTGAGGGAACAACAACAAGAGAAAAAGGTGATACTAGAATATATATAATCCAAAGAACAACTAGAAGACATATTCAAAAAACCATTACCAAAGGATACATTTGAGTACATGAGGAATAGAATAGGGGTTCATCCCTTGTCTACTGGTCACTAAGCTAACTAGGAGGCTGCATCAGCCTACACATTATCAAAAGATAAATCATGTTGATGCAAGCTGGATATGGATTGCAATGACATATCAGTATGCTAAAGGTACTTATCTGAACCACACAAGAGAGATATTTTTGGATACTACAAAGTTGTATTGTTGATGGAGAGGATATTTAATGATTTTTTTTGGCATTGCTATCAAAGGGAGATGAATATTCAATGAAATATTCATCAGGGAGAAGTACATCTAGAGAGAGAGAGAGAAATGAAATATCCATCAGGGAGTAATATGAACAACACAAAGGAAAAGAAAGATTCAATGAAATAACCATCCATCCAAGGGAGAGAATTGAAGAAATTTAACACTGCATATCTATCTAGAAAAGGGAGAAGAGACTCTACAAGAAAGGGAGAGACAAAATCAGAAAACAGAAATGCTACACCCATCCATTGAAGGGAATGAAGAAAGGGAGAGCACAAAACAAAATAAAATCTAAGCTATAAGAGATTACCAAAATTTAGATATTTGAATTGGTTATAGAACAATAAGTTTTGTAGGTTATCGCATATCTTATACTACATATTTCACAGTATGTTTCCATCAATTCCAAAGGGAGATGTTGATGAACTATAACTGATTAAATGTTTAAAGATGATAAGTTGATGATCACCGAGCTGCACAAATGAATGCAAGACTTAAATCAGTTAATTTATTGTATGGTCATTGATGTCAAATTGATATGGTTTGATTGGTCATATAAATATTGGTCATAACCTTGAAGAACTAAAGAGACAAAGTTTATGTTATCAGTAAAACATAAAAGTGTTGAATACACTAAGTGATAGTAAACATCAAGTGACAATAAACACCGATGGACAGTATATATCGAGCACCGTAGTAACAAACCATAATTGAAGTTGTCACTAAGCATAACTGAAGTTTTCACTGAGTACAACTAAAGTCAATGACCAAACTAACTGGAGTTGATGACCAATCAAAACTGACATTAAAGAATGACAAAACATTTAGCTGGTAGGAGCTATATTTAGACTGACTGATTGATTGCTTTATTATTAACGATCAATTGAACTAAATCAAAGAGGGAGATTTAAAGCACATTTTATTCCTAGATATCATGGAGAGATTTTTGGAATAAAACTGAAGGATAGCTTTACAAATTAAAGAAAGCATGGCAAGTTTTACGGATCAAGAAGTGATCTATGACAATAAAAAAGGAGATTGAGCAACTAATAATATCTATATAAAGAGACAAGGAATTCATTGGCAAAGAGAGGAATGCAAATTATATTCTAGTGAAGATAGAATTCTTCATACACATCTAGTCATACAAGTTGAAGAACAGAGTCAAAGAATTTTGCAGACACCGAGCAACAAAGGACAAAACATTCACCAAGCAGAATAGAACAAAGAAAGAGATAAAATTAATTGAAGATCATATTGATCAGAGAGGTATTATTAGACTAACAATAAATCTAAATATCTGCAAGTTAAATTTGTATTTTGAATAGATCATTTATTGTATCAGTTTAACCATTGATTCAGAAAATCTCTTAACCGAGTGGGATTTAACCATCCTTATTATATTGAGATACTCAAGAGTATCAAATTTTTTTCTTATTGAGAGCATACTGAATGATAGGTCAAAAGATAAACTGTTAGTTTTAAATCCTCTAACAGGGTTGCACTTAATAGTGTGTTTGTAACCTTTAACAGGGTTGGCTCTTCACTGAGCTCACTTCAGAAGATTGAAAATTTTGGGTTACCACTCCCAAGTGGTTTTTCCCTTAATAGGATTTTCACATTAAAATCTATGTGTCAAATGTGTATCTTTTTCATTGCATTGATATTTTTCTTTACACATTATTGAAACTGGATTGGTCGGTTAACACTAAGTTTATATACTGCTATTCGGTAAAGTCTATAAAAGATAAATAGTGTTAGTAATAACTGAGAGGGGTGGGGGAGGGGGGTGAATCAGTGGCCTCAAAAATATTCCAATAATCAACCCAAAACCTTCGTACCACTATATTAAGCCTCTAGTTATCTTCAGTCCTATAAAATGAATTCCTTCAAATATAATTATCAAATTACTACTGCTCGAAATGCTTTGTTAAACCTTATACTGTATGTTTACCAAATAGCAGTGTATTAATTTACCAAAAGATAGTAAATTATCTAGAGTATACCGATCAATCCAGTTAAGCTATGTGTAATGAAAAACACTAAAGTAATGACTCATAAACACATTGACACATGGATTTTTAACATGGAAACCCTGTTAAGGGAAAAACCACTTGGGACTGATAACCCAAAATTTTCACTCTTCTAAAGTGAGCTCGGTGAAGAGCCAACCCTCTTAAAGGTTACAAACACACTGTTAGGTGTGACCTTGTTAGAGGATTTAAAATTTTAGTCTGTCACTTGATATTGAGTATCTTTATGCTACCTTCCTGGATCAAACACTCACTTGGTGTGTCAATAGGTATCTGGCATCTCATGCTATCTTCATGATCAAAATTTTTGGTACTCCTTAGGATGTATCTCAATATAGAAAGAATCTTTAAATCCTGCTTGATTAAGAGACTTTCTAAATCAATGGTTAAACTGAAACAGTATGATCTGTTCACATATACAACTTATAATTGTAGATTTTTAGATCTATTGTAATCTCATAAAACTAATCTGATCAATATATCTTTGTTAATACCTTTGCTCCACTTTAATTCTACTTGGTGATGTTGTGCTTTGTTGCTAGGTATCCACAGAAAACTTTAGCTCTTTCCTCAGCTTGATTGATCAGGACTGTATGAAGATGCTCTTCATCAGTTTCTCTTCAAAATCCTCTTTTCATTCATTCACCCACTCTATTCATAATGAATTAATTTATCTCTTTTATAGACATGATATCATCATTTTTAGGTTCTTGATTTTCATGATCTTGGTGTGATCCACAATTCTCGCCAATCAGATTTAAAGAAAAACTCTTGTTTTATCTCACAGAGATCTTGCCAACTAGAAAAATAGCTTTAATTCCTTTAATTGTCTCTAGATTTATCTCGTCAATGAAAAAAAAGATAACTACCAGTTAAGTCTATATTTAGCTCTGCCAGCTAGATATTTTTTTGTTTATTAACTCAAGTTAATTTTAGTGTTTTAACTCTTTGATAGATTTGGTCAACACTTGAGTTCTCCTTGGGATTCTCCATCGGTTTACACTATGTTTTTGGCCATCAGTTATGCTTTTGATTCTTCTCGTTGGTAATACTCATTGATGTTCTTTCTTGGGTATCACTATGACTTGACTTTTAGTGATCTTTGTCTATTGGCTTACACTAACCATTGATATTTGAAGTCACATTATGAATGCTTGTCTTTTATGCATTACTAAAAGCATCATCTTTATCTCTCTGATTCTCTGAAGTCTTTGACACTTTCATTATAACTGATTAGATTATATCAAGTTGAAATCAATGAAAATATAATCCATTAACTGATTTAATGTCTTGCATTATCCTTCTGCATTTCAGTGATCAACTTAACATCTTCAAACATTCAATCAGTTACATGTCATCAATCTCTCACTTTGGCATTGATGGAAACATACAACATTATCATACTATACTATTACTAATACAATATGAAATATTACAGTTTCATCAAGCTTTCCTAATGTAACTATTACAAATGCTTGGCTTTCGGTAAGCTCAAAAATAGCTGAGATTTGTTTCATGTAGAATGGTTGTCTTCAATCTTCAATCCCTTCACTGGATAGATGTATCATTTGATATCTTTGTTCTGATATGTGTTCTGCCTTGACTATTCCTCTTCTTGATGATCTCTTTTTCCTTTGACAACAATCTTTCTCTTTGTCTGAACTCTCTCCCTTTGTTACTTGTCTCCCTTAGATGGATATTTCATATGTAATCAATTTCTCTCCCTTTGAATATTGATTAACTCTTTCTTTCTGATTTTTAGGAACTTCAATTCATGCATAATGATATAATATCTCTCTTTATCATATCTCTCCATGAGATAATCTCTCCCTTATGATCCTTTTGATAATTAGAATAATCTCTCCTTTTGAAAAAAATGCTAAACAAAAATTATATATATATCTTGTTCCATCCCTTTATATAATATATTCCTTGAATTTCCCTATCCATCAGCAGTGCATTGTCTCTAGTGTTTGATTCATACTTGTACCTTACTGTGTACAAATGTATCTATTTGTTTTTTTATCTCAGTGTTTGCATCAACATGACTGACTTCAGACTTGGTATACGCTGATGCAACCTCCTAGTCAGCTTACTAACTGATAGACAAGGGTTGGACACCTAGTGTCTGTCTCAGGTGCTCAAATGTATCCTTCGGTAATGGCTTAGTGAATATATCAGATAATTGTTCCTTTGATTGAACATATTCCACTGCCACCTCCTTTTCTTACACTTTTTCTCTTAGATAGTGATACTTATAGAAATATGCTTAGTCTTAGCATGCATCACTAGATTCTTAGAAATGTTAATTGCACTAGTGTTATCATAGTAGATAATTACTGGTTCAAGAATCTTCATATTCGTACCTTCTAAAAATTGTTTGATCCATGAAATATTAGAGCAATTTGCAACAACAAACACATACTTTGCTTCTGCAGTAGACTGAGAGATGCATCCTTTCTTCTTGTTGATCCATGTGACAAGTTTGTTACCCATGAAGAATGCTCCTCCAGTTGTGATCTTTTGGTCATCAATGTTTCCAGCCCAATCAACATCTGTATAGAATTTTAGCTCAAATTTTCCTTCTCTTTTATACCATAAGCCATAGTCCTTAGTGTTCTTCAGATATCTCAGAATTCTCTTGACAACAGTCATATGTGATTCTTTGGGATTAGAAGAGAATCTTGCAACTATTCCAACTACATGTGCTATATCTGGTCTAGTATGAACAACATACATCAGTTTTCCAATCATTGATCTATATAAGGTCTAATTTACCTCATTGGATTTGTCTTCTTTTGTCAGCTTACATCTGGTATCCATAGGTGTTCTAACTAGTTTGAAATCTTCCATCTTGAATATCTTCAGCACTTCCTTGATGTATTTAGACTGAGTGATATATATGCCTACATCTTGTTGAAGAATCTATAGACAAAGAAAGAATTTGATCTCCCCAAACATAGACATTTCAAATTCTTTTCTCATTTCATTAGCAAAGGATTTGCATAACAATTTATTTCCCCCCAAAATGATATCATCAACAAAAATTTCAGCAATCAGAATATTACCATCGGTATCTTCTTTTAAGTACAGATTGCTATTTTCACTTGTTCTAAAAAAATTTATGCTAATGAGATATGAGTGAAGTATTTCATACCATGCTCTAGGTTCTTGTTTCAATCCATACAAGGATTTATGTAGTCTAAATACCATATTTCTCTTTTCTAGATCAACAAACCCTTCTGGTTGTTCAATGTATTCCTCTTCTTCCAGTATTCCATTTAGAAATGTAGATTTGACATCCATCTAGTATACCTTGAATCCTTTAAATGCAACATAATCAAGTAGCATTCTAACTCCTTCTAGTCTAGAAATGGGTGCAAAGGTTTCTCCATAGTCAATACCTTCTTCTTGTGCATATCCCTTGCATACTAACCTTGCTTTTTTTCTAGTGACTTATCCATTCTCATTCAGCTTGCCTCTGAGTATTCATTTGGTACCAATGAAATTCTTGTCATCTGGTCTTGGTACTAGTGTCCATGTATTATTCTTCTCGATATTTTCTATTTCTTCATTCATAGCACTGACCCATTATTCATTCTCAAGTGCAATGTTAATAGATTTAGGCTCAAAATCACAAAGTAAACATCTAGTGTTTAGTGACTTACTTCTTGTTCTTGTTCCATCTTTCTTGTCTCCTATGATCTGATTCTATGGATGATGTCTTCTAATATACTTGGAAAGTTTCAGTTTAGCTCTGTGTTCATCATTCTGATCATCTTCTTGACCTTCATTATGATCTCCATTATTTGGAACATCATCTTGAGGATTTTCCTAATTTTTGGTAATTGTCGCCTGATGCTCGGGTGCAATGTTCTGTTTCTTGGGAGTGATACATTGTTGCTCAGGTAGAGTTTCAAGTTGTATATAAACAAACCTATTGTAGTCCTCTGGTTCTTTTCTGCTTTCCTTATCATTATTTTTTGCAAATTCATCTATTTTCACATTTGCACTTTCAATGATTTTGTTAAATGAGTTGTTAAGACATTTATAAGCCTTACTTTTGGTTGAGTACCCTAGAAAGATACCTTCATCACTCTTGGATTCAATTTTTCCATTTCTATCTTCCTTCAAAATATAACATTGACTGCCAAAGATTTTAAAGTAACTTACATTGGGTGTATGACCATACCAAAGCTCATAGGGTGGCTTCTTTGTGTCCTTCAATTGTACTTTGTTTAATGTGTAGATAGCAGTACTACCAACTTCCCTCTAGAAAGTTTGAGTGATGCTTTTCTCAATCATCAATGTTCTTGTATAGTCAAAAATTGATCTGTTTCTCATTTTAGCAATTCCATTTTGTTGTGGTGTTCTCGGTGCATAAACCTATCTTTTAATTCCATGCTCATTGCAATAGTTAGTGAATTCTTCTGAAGTAAATTCCCCTCCTCTATCTGACTTTAAGCATTTCTATTTATTTTCACTTTGTTTTTCTACCATTGCTTTATACCATTTAAATATCTTAATTGCTTCTAATTTACCTTTTAAGAACATGTCTGTCATCATTCTAGAATAATTATCAACAAAGAGAATAAAATACCTATCTCCATAGTAGCTCTTTGTTCTCATGGGTCCACATAGATCTATATGGACTAATTCTAGAATTGCATTAGATGTATGGGTTTTACTTTTGAAAATAGACTTTGTCATCTTACCTTTTTGACAATTCTTGCACATGATATGCTCGAGCTTAGTCATGCTCGGTAAGCCTCTGACATTCCTTTTGTTTCTTATCTTTATCATGTTGTCAAATTTCACATGACACAATCTTTTGTGCCACAACCATATGTCTTTGTTTCTAGCCATTAAACAAGTGGTGTTAGTGTCATCAAGATAGAAAAGGTTACCTTTTTTTCTTCTCACCAGTACCAATCAATCATTCTGATTCATTGTAGATCTTTGCCTTCTTATTTTCAAATGCTACTCTGTGACCTGAATTATTCAGCTATGAAACACTTAACAAGTTATAATTCAGGCCTTTTACCCAGTAAGCATTTTCACATTTTATCAGGTTATTCAACATTATGGTTCCTTTACCTTCAACTAGACAAGGTGTATCATTTCACATTCTCACTGAACCACCATTATAGTATTCAAAAGTCTCAAATTTTTTTTTATCACCAGTCATATGGTGAGTGTAGCCACTATCTATGATCCCAAAATCATTTTTACTAACTTTAGATATGAGTGCAATTTCTACATAACTTTCTTCTTCTTTGTCTGAGTCATCCTTCATGGCTACAAATACCATATCAATGTCTTCTTCTGATTCAGTGTCAGTGTCATCAGCTCTATTCTCAGCTAGGTAACAAGCTTTCTTCCCTTTGTCCTTATAGTCTTGGGTATCTCTTTTGTCAAATTATCAGTTGCTTTGGTAATCTCTATTATCACCTCTATCAAACTTTTTCTCATGTGATCTATCATTTCCTCTGTCATCTTTTCTTTTGTTTGGACATCTTGCAGAAAAGTGTCCAACCTCTTTACAATTGAAACATACAAGTCATAATTTACCTTTGTATCTACCTTTGCCTCTCTGCAATCTTCTGGCCATTAGTGCTTCAATCTCATCAAGTCCTTGATCCTCATTATCACTGTCACTATCATTTCTAACAGCATGTCTATGACTTGAGTCACTTGTCTTTAAAGAATATTTTAATGTAGATTCTATAGATGGTAGACAGTATTATCAAAGTTGTTCATCTCAAATGAAATCAATCTTCCAATCAGACTATCTAGAGTAACTGTATTGTTTGCAACTGCTCTAATTTATTGAATAGCATAAAATTTAATATCATATATAGACAGTAAGGTTCTTAAGATTTTTCTTACCACTATCTCTGTTGGTACTCAAAAGTTACAACAAGCATTTTTGAGTACCTTGTTAAATTTTTGCATTTTTGACCCCTTATAAGTGCTTTTTGAGCCTTTTTGCCTTGATGAAATTCTAAATTTTTTCATGCATGTCAGGTGTTCATCACTCTTTTTTTGGCATAAGAAGACATCCTAGGTTTTCAGTTTCAAGTTTTGAGTCACTTAGTGATGTCTTGTTTTGAGCACTTGTCCATTCTACGTTTGTTGTTTAAAGTGTCATTTTTCTATAACAGGCATAGTTTGCATTGGAATAACTTGTGTCCTTTTATGTTTCATGGGTCACCATTTTGGGAATGTTTTAAATGTATATCAGAGAGCCTAAATTTTAAATCCTAAGTCATTTTGAATCCATTTGATAAGTGTTCATTTTCCCCAAAGTTGGTCTTGCAGAATTGTTTAGTTTCTCTATTATGCCTAGATTTCTGAATAGTCTACTTTGAGCTTCTACAAGTTGTATCTAGTTGAATGAACTGCATAATTGAGTTTTCCCCTATATTGAAAATATGAGAGTGTACCTATTTGATGAGTTTAATCCCTTGACCTATCCACTTAGCCACTTTGCTAGCTTGATTCCTGTGAGGCCTACCCCAACAAAACATAAATTAGCACTATCTTTCACTTGTATGTTCTCTTGTCAAAACTGATTTTGTTATAGTTGGACTTTTGGGATACATGTAAAACTTAATGGATTGTTGAAACCTTTACTTGTAAACAAAACCTAAATATGTAATCAGGGAATCTATATAATGCTCTATGTTTGTGATGCAGATTTCCATTTAGGACTTAGTTCTGATGGTATAGTATATTGGAATAGTATGTGGATGTAAGATGTAATAAAGATGCAAATTATTAAAGAGTGTTATGTTATGCATATGGATTAGATGCAGATATTGTTTAAGTTCAAAGAATCATTGATGCATATATAAGTGAATGTATGTTCTACTTGCATTATGTATTCTTCTA
>MU225822.1:491081-507873 GCA_018584345.1 Thuja plicata | reverse complement strand
ACTTGCATTATGTATTCTTCTATGCTTAAAGTATAGATTTATTGGACCTACTGATGTGTGCAATGAGTGTGCAGGAAAGAATGACCATGGAACTAATTGGGGATTCAAGAATGGACCTATGTGAAAACCATGATGCTAAGGTCTTGTCTATAAAGAGATACATGGACCTTGGTGTATTGTATTTTTGTGTAAAAGTGTGGTGTATGATTGTAATTTATTTAATTAAGTAAATGTGTAATAAGTCATGCTCATGTGAAATTGTTGTGTCACTTGACACATGTGCACTCTATGTGTTGGCATGGCTAGTGAATGTGACTAGCATAGGCTTAACTTTACCCAAGAGTTACCTAGTATAGTCCCAATGCTTACCCTAAGGTTTAGGAAGATAAGATTGAGATGAGATTGAGTCAAGGAAGATAAGGATGATTCAAGAGAGATTAGATTGAGTCTTGAAGGTTGGATTTTCGAGATTTAACGTTGGGTGGAGTTTAGGAGGGTCATTTGGGCTCCCAGAGAGTAACTAGGGTCAAAACTAACTACCCCACTTGGTACCTTAGGGGTTAGGGGTCATTTTCAACCCATTAAGAGTCTTGAAATTCATTTATGACTCCCCTAAAGTCACCATTTTGGGAAGTGGCGAATTTGGAGAGTTGGATGACTTTGGTTAAGTCATCCCTTCCTTCCTTACAATCATTTAAGTCCATTTATGAAGAAGGAAAGTGGGGAGAGTAGATGGATTAGAGTCTTCCCTCCATTTATGAATCCTGATATTTTAGGAACAATGCCTATATAAGGAAGGCCTTAGAGGGAGTTTTGGGTACACACCCTCTCTCTACCTTTAGAGACAAATTATTTTGTAGGAGTAAGTTTTGGAGAGAAGGAGAAGGATTGAAAGGAAAATCTCTTCACGATCAATTTTGTAATTTCCATAGCTTGGATTTGAGGTTAGTTTCCTTAGAGTAAAGATGACTTTATGTTTTTAAGCACGTATATGGCTTGAGCTCCATTAATGGAGTCTTGTATGTGGTTTATGGAATACTCCATGTATGTTTTATTGAGTTCATGTTATTGTTTTCAACTTCATGGGTTTTCATGGAGTTTTTGTGTTAAGTCTTGTATGAAGTTTTGGTTTACTCAATGTATGTTTTATTCATGAGTTCTTATTTATGTTGTATTTTATGTTTGCTAATACTTTTTTTGGGAGTCTTCAAGGCACACTCATCCTTGGGAGGATAGAGTACCTTAAAAGGGATATAGGTCGAGACACTAGGAGTGTAGAGTCTCCAAGTGTGGAGGGATGAACATGGATATATTGGTGCCCATGATGCCAAGCAAGCCTATGGGAATTTGGGGGTGATAAAGAGAAGTTAGATGGCTAAAAGCCATGGCTTGAACCTCGTGAAGGTTGGTTGTTTAAATTTATGTGTGACTTAATTATTGTTTATTATGCTTTGGCTTCTCCTCCTAGGCTAGTACACTATCACCCCACTTTTGGAGAAGGTTTCTTGGAGACCTTCTTCTTGTTAAACCTTGGAAGGGAATTTCTTGATGAACTATTGTTGGTTTCAAAATTGTGAATACTTATTTGTATGTATGTCTCCCATTCATTTATGGATCCCCTAGCTCAGGGGTGGCCTTGAAAAGGCCTAGGTTGGGAGGTGAGCCTCCATGGTCAACCAAAGATTTCTATGCAGGTTCAGTTTGAAGCTTTTGGAAGGATTGTATTGGTGTTCTTATGGGAAACCACACCTGATGGTCTTGTGATCCATCCTTATAAATGAGCTTGTTTTTAATCCAAAAATGTTATTATGAAGTCTTGTAAAGTTTTTTTGAGTAAGAGGGCTTTGTGTAAAAGTATTCCTTTTTTTTTTTAAGTTGTAAATCAACTATGTTTTAGAGAGGTATTTATGTGAATACAAAAAAGAGAGATTTTTATCTATGTTGTTTAAATAATATTGAAGGATAAATTATTTTTCTGATAGAATAAAGTTGATTAGATCAAGTTCAAAGAAAAGTATGTGTTTAATATATTAAAGTTCAAATAAGCCTTATTCCTAATTTATGTTTGTGTTTATTCAATTTAAAGATAATTTTATGTCATTAATGAGGAGGCAAAGTTATTGACATTAAGGGTGAAATTGTAACTATCTTCTTTAAAAATTCATAGAATACTTGGATTAATAAAGTTATTATGATAGGTTTTCAATTTATTTAAATTGTAATGTTGCAAAAAGGGTTTTAAAAGAAAAGTATGTCTTCAACTCCTTTAGTTAATTTAACTTGTTTTAAATTATTATAAGTTATTTAGGTTATGGTTAGGTCCCTATAATTTTTAGGGCATAACAATTGCAAATCCAAATTCTGCATATTTACTGAGTTTAAAATCAAAAAAGTTGTAAGGTGCTAACTTTGCAAATTTGTACCCGTTGATCAGTTCACTTTCAGTGCAAGTTAGTTGAAGATTAATAATCCATATATGAAAGTGAATCTATATCCTGGGTATCAAACTTTAAGACTCTTATTTGATAACTTTATGAATTTAGTATGAAAGATAGTTTGTGCAGTTTGCCAATGCAAAACAAATTGAAGTTTGCAGAATGATCATTTTTAGAGAGAAATAACTTTTTTTTTTTAAATTTCTTTCAAGAACCGATTGTGGGACCATTATGTTTGCATGTAAATGTACTATTGTGAATGGTGGTGAAGTCTCAAATCATATTTTGGTAACCTTGAAAAATCCAATCTGAATGTAGTTTATGTTGTTTCAGCGTTTGTACTTACACTGTTTGCTGAAAATGCCCAAGTTTGATCAGTTGCATCTTGCACCTAAGATTGAATCCAGAGAAGCCCTTTTGCGTGCATATTCATTGTTGGTGAATGAATCATTTTTCCAAGTGATTGATCCTCAGGAGTTGATCCCATGTCTTTCCAAGTTGCATTTCCGGTTGTGTTTGCATAAGTTTGAAAACTTCCGATTGTAGAATATAAAGAAGTTGCCCACTTTGCATATTATAATCTTTTGATCCTGATCTTTTAAAGAAATTCTAGTTGATGAAAATTGTTTAGATGCTTGAGATGAATGTGTTTTATGGTTCCCACGGTTGCGAAGTTTTATTTAGTCAGTTTTCAAGGCTCGATCCGAGAGCTAGCCACCATTAATGAGTTCAATTTGCAAAATTGTGAAAAATGTTTTAAAGTGATCTCCAGCTCAGTGTTTTATTTTCTAAATTACATAGTTGATCAGGTTTTTTATGTGAAGGATGAAAGTGGAAATCATTGAACTGGCATCTCATGGACTTGTCATCTTTTTGTGGAATCCAGTACTCAGTTTATGAAGTCTTAAAAGGCATATTATTATGTTAAATCATTTTGTGATTTAAATAATGGTTTTAATATATGCGCTAATGAAATTGACTATGGGAGAAACATGAAACTATGACATGGCCAATGCAACCAATAGGCATAAATTCAGATTCATCAACATTTTCTGACATTCACCCAACTTGTGCAAAAATTGGGGTTTTAAGGAAGAATTTTATGCGAAATTGTTTGAATATTTTAAAAGATAAACTTTGAACCAATAGTATATGCCATGTGCTGAGGTTTTAGGTTTGTTTAAAAAACTTTAAAAATTGTCAATCATTTCCATAGTGGTGCCCAATATTCTGATGGAGGAGTGTTAAAACTATTAAAGAAACATTGCAAAGAACCAATGCGCATTGCAGCCCAATGCACCATCTTGGAGGGAGCAATATTGTGGAAGTTTTATTAAAACTTTCAAAGTGTAATGCAAAGCATTTGCAGGGGAGTGTTTCAAACAAAGAGGAAAGTATGTTTTCAAAGGAGGAAAGTTTTTTAAATAAAACCCAATGCATATATGGTTTCCTGTGCTAATTTTTGTGGAGGGATTTTAAAAATTAGAAAGTTGCATTGCATGAAAGGTGCACAACCATTTTGGGGGGCTGTTCAAATACATAAAAACAACGAATTCCATGAATGGTGTGCTGAATTTGGTAGAAGAGAGGAGTGGAAGTTTTAAATAAAAACATTTCAAACAACAATCTAAAACCAATGCAAATGAAAGAGTGCGCTGCATTTTGTGGAGGGGTGGAAGCATACAAAAATCTTTTTTAAACCAGAAAATTGCAAGCATTGGTGCATAGGGTATGAAGGAGGCACTAAAACATTCAAATTCAAAGCGAGGCAAGGAAAATGCACAGTCTTTGGAATTGATATGGTTTCATGAAAATTATAAAAATTGAAAGAGATGATGTGCTGAAATCATGGGAGAGTATGCAGATTGGAAGGAAACCCCACTCTAGTGCAAATACCAAAATGCTATTAAGTTTGAAGGATGTTTAGATTTCTGACAAATCAATAAAAACATTCAGCAAAGAAAATGCAATTTTTAAAACAAAAACCTTCATTGCATATCGGCTGTGTAGACAGTAAAAGGGGGTTTTAAGGTTTTAAATCAATTTTATATACAAAGTGCAGTAAGAAGGAGATCCACATCAAATAATACCCCACACAATATAGTTTGGAGGAAGTTTAAAACAATATGAAGAAAATGCATTTGCAGATGAAAAAAAACAAGAAGATAATGGTTAGAGTAGGAGATATAAGAATATTTAAAAACATTTGATACCAAATAACAATTTCCAGGTGTTTTAAACTTGCGCAGGGGATAGAGGAGGCTACCAACATGTTTTTTAAAACCAAAACATTACACTTGTCAAACACCAGAAGTCGTGCAACATGCTGGAAGAGGGTCCAAAAAACTTGGAAAAAGAACATAGCATATATCCCGCATTCACTGGGATTGGGGCGTTCCTAGTATTTATATACTAAAGTGATTGCATTATGTAATGAATAAGAATCCAAGAGGCCACTTGGCGGGCCCTTTGGCTGGAGGACTTAGTATGCAAGTGGGCCAATAATTTTGGGACAAAACACATAAGTGCTTTAAAAATCAAAGGGGGTTTAGTCCCACATTGCCCCCACAAAGGAACTTCAAGGTATTTATAAGCAAGAAGACAATCATATACAAATGTGAAGTAGAGAAAGAGGCTCTCTTCACATGTGTGCATGTGTAGGAAATATGTGCATTGGGAAGTGTGCACAAGTGACAGATGGTGATGCATTGGGAAGCATGGTTGGGTGAAAAAGATGAAATTTTGTAGACCGGTGGCACCGAGGATGATGAGGCTGATGGGAAATGTGGCGGGAAGTCATGAGGAGATAACTACCATGCCAGAATATAGTCAAGACTCAGAGATAACCGCCAACCCCGTAGTCACTAAGTCAAAAAACTGTCAAGACTCATAGATAACCGCCAGTGGAAAGGTTGCTGAAGATTCCCAGTTAGCCATCAAAGATGTAGAGAACACATGACTGTGTAGTCGTGAGGTCACCTGAGGAAGCCACATTTAAGAGATAACTGTCAAGATTTGATGACTAACTATAGTCGCGTAGTCGCCAGATAGAAAATGCTAAGTGTTTAACATCACGAGATTCCACCCCAGCCGTCTGATCCAGATGGAGAACAAGGGTAGTAGCGGAGTCTCTAGATTTAACCGTGGTTAGTAGAATTTATCAGAGACTTGGAGACTACATTGTTCAAAGTAACCACAGTTAAGGTGTGGTCGAAGCATGGTTAAGTTGAGTCTTATAGAGACTTAGAGACTGAAGGCTAGTCTCCGAGTCTCCAAGTAAACTCAAGGTTAAGGAAAAGTCTCAGAGACTTAGAGACTAGTGTAGTCGCAAAGTCTCTAAGCAAATCAGAGTTAGAAGTGAGTTAAAGACCAGTCAAAGGCACCAAATTAGAAGGTGACACATGTCAAAATTTGGTAAGTTCTAGGCTAAAAATACAGAAAATAGAGAATTTCAAATAGAGATAGCATATGAAGAATATTAAAATGCAATATCATCTCAATTCAATAGTATAACTATTGAAAAGACATCTAAATTCAAATATTTCAAGATATTTAGACTATTTAGAAGGTTTGCACGGGAGAGGAAGTTTTTTCAGTGATTCAAGGGGCAATTCTTGTCAAAAAAAACAATTATCATATGCCATTAGAAAGGTCTTGAGATGAGGATTCTGAGTTTTGCAAACCATTTGAGTGCATATCAAATTCTGATATTTGCAGTTAGAGAAAGAAGGAGTTGCAAATATTTTCTCAAAGGAGAAGGACAGGTGTCGGTGAATGAATTTGTTTTTCCCATTCTCCTATATCTGGATTTTACTCCACTATAACAAGGATGTTAAATTTTACACTGTTGGGCAATATCATGGCTTTTAAGTCTTATTTTCTGAGTACTTTGTCTTAAAATGTATAGAATCAAATGATTTTTCAATAAAGAACAATGGAATCCTTGTGCATTATCCATCAATGTCTTTGTATGTCTAGTTTTAATTCTTGTGTTTTAATTTGTAAGGCATTTTAATACACTAGTTACAAGGTAGCTGTGAGTTTGTCTCTAAGTTTCTTTCAAGGACAGATTAATTCTTAGAGGTAAAATTTGAGAGTTCAAGATTTGCATACAAATTTGATGTCTGGGTATTGGATTGAGAAGAGTGATTTTTAAGGCATCTCACTTGCTTTCTATGTGTTTGGAGTTGGAGGGTATTTTGGAGATGTGTATTCATTTGAGTCTATCACCCAATAGATAAGGCACTGGTCCTTACTTGTCTTGCATTTTTCATCATCAATCCTTTAAATCAAATCATTTTCTATTTCTTGTTTAAAAGCATGAATGTTCAGAATCTGTACTGAATAAGTACAGACATTGTTGGTGATTCTTTAAAGAAGTGAATCCATAGGTTAGCCTGCCTGAGCTTGGAGCTCGAAGAGAAGAAGTTAATCCTTATTGTAATATTGACCATTTCCTTGGTTCTTAGAACACTTATGCAAGTGGGATCTTGTATAAGATTGGTTGAGTCTTGGATTCCCAGTTTATACACATCTAAGAACTATCTAGGATCACATCTGCATAATGGGGTTCAGCTAGAGAGTGCTTATGTATGAAGAAATTGGTTATGTTTTAGGTGCACCCGCCTGAGTGTGTGGAACTTGAAGTACGAGGATCAAATCCTCATTAATTATCCTTTTCTTGCCCCTCAGTTTATAGGAAGAAGTAGAATCATGTGAGGTGGAAAAAGATCCCCAAGTCTGGTTCGCATATTCTCTTTTAGAACAGAGGGATACAAGAAAAAATGCTAAGAAAATGGTGAATCTACCAGGGACAATATTAAATGCATAGTTAATGAGGTTTCAGTTGAGCTTGGCTC
Organism: Thuja plicata; assembly: GCA_018584345.1. Classification (NCBI taxonomy): domain Eukaryota; kingdom Viridiplantae; phylum Streptophyta; class Pinopsida; order Cupressales; family Cupressaceae; genus Thuja; species Thuja plicata. The sequence goes on along the minus strand of MU225822.1, from coordinate 500,579 downwards.
CTTGCCTTCTTAATTTTCAGCCTAGTTAAATCTATCTAGATTTACATAGAGTTGAGAATTTATATTTCATGTTATGGGGTTTGAAGGATATTGTTTTGTATCTGAGATATTTTGTCCAGCAATTCATATCTCGTGAAGAGTCAATTTTATCTTGTAAAGGTGATTTGGCAAAGGGCTTTTCCCTGCAAATTGTCATAAAAATATTTCCCAATTTGTATTGGGTGGTGACTCTGTTCTCTGCAGCAGTGCTGAATGAAAAGTTTATTTCAAATAAATGCAAGATGAGAAAAGAAGTCACAAGATCTTGAGGTGAAGCGGCATCCAAAGAACAACGGGGTGAGCTTCTACTTTTTCAAGGAATGGGAACCAATGAAAAAATCAATGAACATGCAGTGCTCCCCCATCATGAAAATCAGAATGTTTAAATGCAAAGTGTGAGGAAAGTTTGAGTTGGGATTACATCTCAATGGTTTCAAGTTTTCTGTCCTCCAAAAGGAGGTGGAAACTCTACAAAAGACTTAGCGGAAAGTGTGAAAGTAAATTAAATTTAGCACTTTGCAACTACTACAATCGGTGCTAGGTATTTTTTTCTTCATATGATAGTTATTAATCCATGAAAATTAGTTGTTAAAATTTTTCCCTAATTAAGTGATATCAGCACTAGTTGAAAGGGAAAAATGCTGAAATGTTATTTGCATACTATGTTGTCGTTAGCTTCAGCTTTCATGTTTGAGTATAGTATGCAAATTTTTTGAGAAGTTTTATCAAGTTCTTTATGGTCAAACATAAATGTTTATGAATGTGTGTGGGAATTTACTTTGATTATTTCCAACCTTATGTGTGTTCAAGTGTAACCATGTCTAATAAGATTTTACAACAGTATAGTAGACAGAGCTTCAACATTAAGTTGTATCCAGCTCTGAATTTTGAAGGTATATGTGGTTACCCAAATTATTTTCCATCCAAAATTAGAGAAAAATTGCCAAGATTCAGTGGTGGGAAAGAGGAAAATGTTGAAAAGCATTGTAGAAAATTCATAGACTTGATGGAGGATTTTGATATTGAGTATGAGGGTCGCGTTATGAGATTGTTTATCCAATCTTTTATGGATGATGTGAGATGTTGGTTCTCTTTTCTGCTGGAATATTCTATCTCTTCATGGGAAGAGTTGCAGTCACCCTTTATGGAGAATTTTGGTGAAACAATTAATCCAGTTGCAGTGATTAGGAGTTTTATGGAAATTCAAATAAAGAATGGTGAGCTGGTTCCTCCTTTCAATTTCAAATTTGCAAAAGTATTGGGTCAAATCCCAATGGAGTTAAGACCAAATGATGTTGTATGTTTGGTTTTTTATTTAGGGGCATTTGATAAAAAGATGAGCTAATTGCTAAGGGATAAAAATCCTAAAACCCTGCATCATGCTTTTATGACAGCAGTAGATATTGAGAATAATTTAAAATATGGAATCGTCCCAAGGGGTTTTCCCTCAATTAGAAATCATTGTCATGATGTGTTAAGTGAACTAGATAGGTGTGGATCAAGAAACAAAGACAAATGCCAAGATGTATTCATGCCTATTGATTTTACTAACCATGTTTCAAATTGTGTTTTAACACAAAATGTGAGTGGAGAATATATTCAGCAAGCAGTAGCTGCTCCTCATATGTATGTGAGTATGGTTAGTAAAGAAACTTGAAATGTTCTTAAGGAAGAGATAGATTCATACACAGGTTACACACCTAAGAAAATGGAAACTAGTTTTTCCAGTTTTGGGACTGCAAAGATAAGTTATTTGTAGTCAAATGTGGAAACTAATGAGGGGGCAGGTGTTTTCTCAAATGATGATTTTGAAGCCCCAAGCGAAGGAGTTCTATTAGAATTTTCTGATGTTGAATCTAGTTATGAGAGTAATGTTGAATCTAATTATGTTGACTATTATGTTGATGATGAAATCAATGAATATCAAGACATTGAAAATGAATCTATAGTTGATGATGTGTCATTTCAGTCTGTGGGTTTTTCTTCTTTTCAACACCATAATGCAGATTTCTTATCTCAGTTTGAAGAAGATTTTTGTGAACAACAAAGCAATGACTATGATGGAGATAAAATTTGTTGTGAGCATTCCTTTTCACAAAAATATATCAGCCAATAAATTTTAATCCTTGGTCCCAATGAAGAATTGGTTGAGGAAGAGGATCCATGGAGCCACAATGGCCTTGATTTTTGTGAAGATAAACTAATCGTTTATATGTAGCCTTGTGAAAAGGAGGAAAACTTATCATGTGTTGGGAATGATTTTGAAGGTGTTGATTTGTAGAAAATAGAGATAAATTCTTTTGCTTCAAATGACAATGATGATAACATGGATTTTTCAATTTGTATGCTTGCATATTATGACTTTTCATGTGAAGATGTTGATCCTAAAAACCATGAGAATGAATGCAAAGTTGCTGTTGGTGGGTCAATGTTAGATTTATATGAATCGACTTATGAGAGTTTTCAAGAAAGTATCTCCTATGATATAAAGACTAAATCTGATTTTATCCTTGAACTGAAAATGGATATCAGCTTATTTGACATGGATATTGATGTTTATGACATTGTTAATGGCACAAAATCAATGTTTGATCAAGAGGAAGTCACTGATGCTGATAATGTCGCCTATAATAGTGATTTACATCAATAAGATGTGTGCCAAAATGAGAATATATGCAATGAACTGCATACTAATTTATTGAAACCACGTTTTGAAGTGTTTTACATGGAGCTGAAAGAAGATTTAGATTTTACATCAGATCATTTGTTTCAACTAGAGGTATGATCATTTTTGCAAGAGTGGGAATATAGAAAATGCTGAGGCACTATTTTTTAAAGATGTTGAGATGAAGCAGCAAGGGCATGTCAGTTATCAAAGAGAAAGTCAGTCTTTTCTTTTTTCAATTCAACATGCTTATGTTTTCTAGGATAAACTAAATCCGAATCAACAAGTTGCAGTTCATGGTGATTCATTTGAGTATTTTTGTAGTATACATGTGGTTGAAGGTGAGAGTGTTTTATTTGATGTCCAAGCACTTGCTGAAGTAAGTCATTATGATGCTGGTTGTGAAGTTGAGCTAGAGTGTTTCAAATTTCCTATGCAGCTGGTTGAGGAATTAGTTGAGCATGAAGAGTGTTTTATTTTATGTTTCTTTTCAGCAAGATAATGATATTGAAGGATGTGGTATTTTATTGTCATACAGTGACCAACATTCACAGTGGTTTGGTGATTGGATGTTGCAAGTTGATGGTGACTATGCTGGTTATATTTTATATGATATGCTGAAAAGTTGCAGTTGTATGTTTGATCAAGTGAATGGAAGTAATGATTTCAGTTTACCTCTGATGCATGGAGATGAAAATCAGATTTTTGATAGGGGTAAGTGTTAATTTTAGTTGTGAAAGGGTTTGAGGCCATTTGTAGATATTTTTTCTATATTGTACAGTTGATTTCCCTTCAGTCATATGGTGTGTTTGTTTTCAATAAAGGGTTCCTAGTTTTTGAGTTGGAAAAGTGAAATAAGAGAGAAGTTATGAGTGAAAGGTGAAAAGAGGAAAGAAATAAAATATGATTTGAAATTTTGGGGTGGTCTCCTTCTATCATGAGATTCTGAAATTTCTCTGCATTCCCACATGGGGCACACATCCATAGTCAGAACCACTGTTGGCACTCAAAAGTTACAACAAGCATTTTTGAGTACCTTGTTAAATTTTTGTATTTTTTACCCCTTATAAGTGTTTTTTGAGCCTTATTTCCCTGATAGAATTCTGAAGTTTTTCATGCATGTCAGGTGTTCATCACTCTTTTTTTTGCATAAGAAGACATCCTAGGTCATCAGTTTCAAGTTTTGAGTCACTTAGTGATGTCTTGTTTTGAGCACTTGTCCATCCTAGATTTGTTGTTTAAAGTGTCATTTTACTGTAACATGCATAGTTTGCATTGGAATAATTTGCGTCCTTTTATGTTTCATGGGTCACCATTTTGGGAATGTTTTACATGTATATTAGAGAGCCTATATTTTAAATCCTAATTCATTTTGAATCCATTTGATAAGTTTTCATTTTCCCCAAAGTTGGTCCTGCAGAATTGTTTAGTTTCTTTGTTATGCCCAGATTTCTGAATAGTCTACTTTGAGCTTCTACAAGTTGTATCAGGTTGAATGACCTGCATAATTGAGTTTTCCCCTATATTGAAAACATGAGAGTGTACCTATTTGAAGATTTTAATCCCTTGAACAATCCACTTAGCCACTTTGCTAGCTTAATTCCAAATCCAAATTCTGCATAGTTATTGAGTTTAAAATCAGAAAAGTTGTAAGGTGCTAACTTTGCAAATTTGTACCAGTTGATCAATTCACTTTCAGTCCAAGTTAGTTGAAGATTCATAGTCCATATATGAGAGTGAACCCATATCCTAGGTATCAGACTTTAAGAGTCTTATTTGTTGACTTTATGAATTCAGCATCAGAGACAGTTTGTGCAGTTTGCCAATGCATAACAAATTAAAGTTTGCAGAATGATCATTTTCAGAGAGTAATAACTTTTTGTTTGAAAGTTGCTTTCAAGAACCGATTGTGGGACCATTCTGTTTGCATGTAAATTTACTAATGTGAATGGTGGTGAAGTCTCAAAGCATATTTTGGTAACCTTGCAAAATCCAATCTGAATGTAGTTTATGTTGTTTCCGTGTTTGCACTTACGTTGTTTGCTGAAAATGCCCAAGTTTGATCAGTTGCATCTTGCACCTAAGATTGAATCTGGTGAATCCCTTTTGTGTGCATATTCATTGTTGGTGAATGAATCATTTTTTCAAGTGATGGATCCTCAGGAGTTGATCCCATGTCTTTCCAAGTTGCATTTCTGGCAGTGTTTGCATAAGTTTGAAAACTTCCGATTGTAGAATATAATGAAGTTGCTCACTTTGCATATTATAATATTTTGATCCCGAGATTTTCAAGAAATTCCAATTGATGACAATTGTTCAAATGCCAGAGATGAAAGTGTTTTCAGGTTCCCATGGTTGCAAAGTTTTATTCAGTCATTTTTCAAGGCTCGATCCAGGAGCTACCCGTCATTAATGAGTTCAATTTGCAGAATTGTGAAAAAAAGTTTTAAAGTGATCTCCAACTCAGTGTTTTATTTTCTAAATTACACAGTTGGTCAAGTTTTTTGTTTCAAGGATGAAAGTGGAAATCATCGAACCGGCATCTCAGGGACTTGTCATCTATTTGTGGAATCCAGTACTTAGTTTATGAAGTCTTAAAAGGCATATTATTATGTTAAATCATTTTGTGATTTAAATAATGGTTTTTAATATATGCGCCAATGAGCTTAACTATGAGAGAAACATGAAACTATGACATGGCCAATGCAATCAGTAGGCATATAGTCAGATTCATCAACATTTACCAGCATTCTCCCAACTTGTGCAAAACTTGGGGTTTTAAAGAAGAAGTTTATGGGGAATTGTTTGAAGATTTTAAAACATAAACTTTGAACCAATAGTATATGCCATGTGCTGAGGTTGAAGGTTTGTTTAAAAAACTTTAAAAATTGCAAATCATTTCCATAGTGGTGCACAGTATTCTGAGGGAGGTGTGTTAAAACTATTAAAGTAACATTGCAAAGAACCAATGCACATTGCAGCCCAACGTACCATCTTGGAGGGAGCAATATTGTGGAAGTTTTAATAAAAATTTCAAAGTGCAATGCAAATCATTTGCAGGGGAGTGTGTTGGACAAAGAGGAAAGTATGTTTTCAAAGGAGGAAAGTTTTTTAAATAGAACCCAATGCATATAGGGTTGCCTGCACTAATTTCTTTGGAGGGATTTCAAACATTGGAAAGTTGCATTACATGAAAGGTGCAACCATTTTGGGGGGCTATTCAAATACATCAAAATAGAAAAATCCATGAATGGTGCACTGAAGGTAGAAGAGAGGAGTGAAAGTTTTAAATAAAAACATTGCAAACAACAATCTAAAACCAATGCAAAGTGAAAGAGTGTGTTGCGTTTTGTGGAGGCGTGGAAGCATACAAAACATTTTTAAACCAGAAAATTGCAAGCATTGGTGCGTAGGGTATGAAGGAGGCACTAAAACATTCAAATTCAAATGCCATGTGGACTCCTGCCAAGCAAGTAAACTGCATAGTCTTTGGAATTGATATGGTTTCATGAGACTTATGCAAATGGAAAGAGATGTTGCGCTAAAATCATGGGAGAGTATGTAGATTGGAAGGAAACCCCACTCCAGTGCAAATACCAAAATGTTATTAAGTTTGAAGGCTGTTTAGATTTTAGACAAGTTAATAAAAATATTCAACAAAGCAAATGTAATTTGTAAAAAAGAAACCTTCATTGCATATTGGGGTGCATAGACTGTAAAAGGGAGTTTTAAGGTTTTAAATCAATTTCAGATACAAAGTACAGTAAGAAGGAGATCCACATCAAATAATACCCTTTGGAATATAGATTGGAGGAAGTTTAAAACAATATGAAACAAATGCATTTGTAGATGAAACAAAACAAGAAGATAATGGTTAGCATATGAGATATAAGAATATTTAAAAACATTTGATACCAAATAACAATTTCTAGGTGTTTTAAACTTGCGTAGGGGACAGAGGAGGTTGCCAGAATGTTTTTCTAAAACCAAAACATTACCCTTGTCAAACACCAGAAGTCGCACATCATGTTGGAAGAGGGTCTGAAAAAACTGGAAAATGCGTAGAGCATATATCCCACTTTCACTGGGATTGGGGAGTTTCTAGTATTTATGTACTAAAGCACTTGCATTATGTAATGAATAAGAATCCAAGAGGCCACTTGGCAAGCCCTTTGGCTAGAGGACTTAGTATGCAGGTGGGCCCCATAATTTTGGGACAAAACACAAAAGTGCTTTAAAAATCAAAGGGGATTTAGTCCCACATTTCCCCCACAAAGGAACTTCAAGGTATTTATAAGCAAGAAGACAATCATATTTAAATGTTAAGAAAAGTAGAAGGCTCTCTTCACACACACATGTGTAGGTGACAAGTGCATTGGGAAGTGTGCCCAAGTGACAGATGGTGATGCATTAAGAAGTGTGGCCAAGTGACAAAGACAAAATTTTGAAGATGAGTGGCACCAAGGATGATGAGGCTGATGGGACACATGGCGGGCAGTCGCAAGGAGATAATTTCTAGGCCAGAAAACTATAGAGACTCAGAGATAACCACGAGTAGTGTAGTCGCCGGGCCAAAAAATTGTCGAGACTCAAAGATAACCGCTAGTTGCGAGGTCACTGAAGATTTCCAGTTAGCCATCAGAGATGTAGAGACCACGCGACTGTGTAGTCATGAGGTCACCCAAGGAAGCCATGGTTAAGAGATAACCACCAAGATTTGGCAACTAACTGCAGTCGCGTAGTCACCAGACAGAAAATTCCAAGTGCTTAACATCATGAGATTCTGCCCCAGCCATTCAATCTAGATGGAGATCAAGGGTAGTTGCAAAGTCTCTATATTTAACCATGGTTAGTAGAATTTCTTAGAGAATTTGAGACTAGATTATGCAAAGTAACTGCAGTTAACGTGTGTTTGAAGCATGGTTAAGTTAAGTCTTATAGAGACTTAGAGACTGAAGGCTAGTCTCTAAGTCTCCAAGTAAACTCAAGGTTAAGGAAAAGTCTCAGAGACTTAGAGACTAGTGTAGTCGCAAAGTATCTAAGAAAATCATAGTTAGATGTGAGTTAAAGACTAGTCAAAGGCAGTGAATCAAAAGGTGACACATGTCAAAATCTGGTAAGTTCTGGGCTAAAAATGCAGAAAATAGAGGATTTCAAATAGAGATAATATGTGTAGAATATTAAAATGAAATATCATCTCAATTCAATAGTCTAAATATTGAAAAGACATGTAAATTTAAATATTTCAAGATATTCAGACTATTCAGAAAGTTTGCACAGGAAAGGATGTTTTTTTAGTGATTCAGGGGGAAATTCTGGTAAAAAAAAACAAGTATCATATACTATTAGAAAGGTCTTGAGACGAGGTTTCTGATTTGCAAACTATTTGAGTGAAGGTCAAATCATATTTTTCCAGTTAGAGAAAGAAGTTGTAGATATTTTCTTCAAGGAGAAGGACAGGTGTCGGTGAATGAATTTTTTTTTCCCATTCTCCTATATCTTTCTTTTTCTCCATTGTAACAAGGATGTTGAATTTTATACTGCTGGGCAATATTATGGCTTTTGAGTCTTATTTTATGAGTACTTTGTCTTAAAATGTATAGAATTAGATGATTTTTCAATAAAGAACAATGGAATCCCTGTGCATTATCCATCGTTGTCTTTGTATGTCTAGTTTTAATTCTTGTGTGTTAATTTGTAAGGCATTTTAATACACTAGTTACAAGGTAGTTGTGAGTTTATTGTTGCCCAATTTTTCCACCCTTGTGCACTTTGCTCAGAAACCCTGAAAAAAACCCTAAGTTCTCAAGTGTTAAACAATGTATTTCTAAACCCTAAGCCATGTCCTTATATTTCATCGTTACCCTTTTAAGTCACTTAAGTCATGTGCCATAAGTCAGGTCGCTTGATCGCTTTACCAGAATCGAATATGCTTAATCATCTCCCAACTTTGCTTTTGCCTTGTGTCGCATAGTCTCGTTAAAAAATGGAATATTCCTTCAGCTTCTCAAGACTTGGCGATCTCTCTTTAGTCGGGTTGTCGCTTTATTCCATGTTATAAGCTTTAAAGGGAACGGGGCCCACCTTCAGTTAGGTGATCGCGTGAAGAAATGGCAAGTCAAAGAAATGTCTCCCGACCTTGCACCTACTTCATGTTGCATGATCGTTGGATTGGCTCAGTCAAACAGTTAGGCTCTTTCTTCAATCGCGTGGTCTCGTGATTAAATGGTGGTTTAGAGATAACATTCTCGACCATGCGACTAACTGTTTCATGTTAAGTGATTTCCTTCAGTCGGGATGTCGCTTGAGAAAAGGCTATGACTCAGTTGTTCAGAAAGTGTTACATGGACAAAAGAAAAGATGACATCTGTCACGGGGCTAGTGGCAGTCGGGTGATCGCGTGACCCTCAGCGAATATTCCCTTTTATCTCCCGAATTTGATTTTTTCTTTGTCGCGTAGTCTCTTGACCAAAAGGAATATTATGTCTGTGTCTTCCGACTTGGCTACCATCCCTTGGTCACTTTGTCGCCAGAACTGAGAGGTGACTCAGCGTCCCAGTGTGCAGAAAAGTAATCAGTGGCCGTGTGACAGGTGGCATATGGCAGGTGATGTAGGTCCTCAGTCAGGTGATCGCCAGACAGAGGAAATGGATCAAACAACTCAACAACTAAGGGTTGTCGTGTTATCTTGTAAAGAGGCATGAGCATCTGGCGATCAGGCGACAAGCCGTGACGGGTAAAAGGTAGCAGTTAGGCGCTGGGTCGCTAGACAGATGATGAGTTAAGTAAAATGA
>MU225822.1:470982-482153 GCA_018584345.1 Thuja plicata | reverse complement strand
CTCTGACCTTCACATGTTTTCTAAGAATCATGTGGTAGAAGTTGTGTTAGTTGAGTTATATGGATGTGTAGTGCAGTTTCAAGGCAGAAGAAAGTAGGCCCTATCTTGGTGTATCACCTTTCCCTTTCAATTAATTTGGTTTTCTACATCTCCTTCTCCCTTTTCCTTGCAAGAGATAGTTTTAGGTGCATCCTGATAGTAGAGGAAGCCGACCTTCTCTGGAGATTCAACCTCTTAGTTAAAGTCCCACAGCTTGGAGGTTGATTCCATGTTTCACTAGGTTGCTGTTAGAGAAGCTTTCAGCAAGGGTGCAAACCTCAGTGACAACATTTATCTCTGAGTTTCTTTCAAGGAGAGATTAATTCTTAGAGGTAAAATCTGAGAGTTCAAGATTTGCATAAAAATTTGATGTTCGGGTATTGGATTGAGAAGAGTGATTTGTAAGGCATCTCTCTTGGTTTCTATGTGTTTGGAGTTGGAGGGTTTTCTGGAGATGTGTATTCATTTGAATCTGTCACCCAATAGATAAGGCACTGGTCCTTACTTGTCTTGGATTTTTCATCATCAATCCTTTAACTAAAATCATTTTCCATTTCTTGTTTAAAAGCATGAATGTTCAGAATCTGTATTAAATAAGTACAGACATTGTTGGTGATTCTTTGAAGAAGTGAATCCATAAGTTAGCCTTCCTAAGCTTAGAGCTCGAAGAGAAGAAGGATTTAATCCTTATTGTAATATTGACCATTTCCCTGGTTCTTAGAAGACTTATGCAAGTGGGAGCTTGTATAAGATTGGTTGAGTCTTGGATTCCTAGTTTATACACATATAAGAACTATTCACAGTCACATATGCATAATGGGGTTCAACTAGAGAGTGCTTATATATGCAGAAATTGGTTATATTTTATGTACACCCACTTGAGCATGTGGAGCTTGAAGTAGGAGGATAAAATCCTCATCAATTAGCCTTTTCTTTCCCCTCACTTTGTAGGAAGAAGTAGAATCATGTGAGTTGGAAAAAGATCCCCAAGTCTGGTTCATATATTCTCTTTTAGAACTGAGGGATACAATAAAAAATGCTAACAGTCTCCTCTTCAAGTACACCTCCAACTCCTCGGATAGCATTGACTACCTCTTTGATTCTGCAGCTATACTGAGTGGATATTTTCTCCTTCTTTCATCCTTAGGTCATCAAACCTCCCTCTTAGGCTTTCTACCTTTTCTCTTAGTACATTAGCATTGCCTCCATGTATCAGCTTCAACTTATCCCACATTTTCTTTGCAGAGGTGCAAGTTTTGACATCTTCAAACTCAGCATCAAAGAGTGATGATGCAAGTTCTATCATCATGAAATTATTCTTATGCTTAACTCTTAATTTCTGAAGAGTGTGAGGTCCTTTAGGAAGCACATATTTAGTATCTAAGTATTGAACAATATCATTTCCAATACCTGATTGGTGGAGTCTTAATCTGCTTTGCCATGATGCAAAGTTGTCTTTATTCAACTTGGGCACATCTTGTCTGTTCATCTTGTGATATTTTTCTTGAGCTTTTAAACTCCCTTTCTAAGCACACAAGCTCTGATACCAATTTTTAGTAATGACAAAGAGGGGGGGTGAATCAGTGACCTCAAAAATATTCTAATAATCAACCCAAAAATGTAGTACCACTATATTAAGCCTCTAGTTATCTTCAGTCCTATAAGATGAATTCCTTCAAATAACATGATCAAATTACTACTACTTGAAATACTTTGTTAAACCTTATACTGTATGTTTACCAAATAACTGTTTGTTAATTTATCGAAAGATAGTAAATTATCTAGAGTATACCGATCAATCTAGTTAAGCTATGTATAATGCAAAACACTAAAGTAATGACTCATAAACACATTGACACATGGATTTTTAATGTGGAAACCCTGTTAAGGGAAAAACCACTTGGGATCGGTAACCCAAAATTTTCACTCTTCTAAAATGAGCTCAATGAAGAGCCAACCTTGTTAAAGGTTAAAAACACACTGTTAGGTGTGACCTTGTAAAAAGATTTAAAAGTTTAGTTTTTCACTTGATATCGGGCATCTCTATGCTACCTTCCTTGATCAAACACTCACTTGGCCTGTCAATAGGTATTTGGCATCTCATGCTATCTCCATGATCAAACTTTTTGATACTCCTTAGGATGTATCTCAATATAGAAAGGATCTTTAAATCCCACTTGGTTAAAAGAATTCTTGAATCAATGGTTACAACTTATGATCTGTTTACATATACAACTTATACTTGTATATTTTTAGATCTATTTTAATCTCATAAAACTAATTTGATCAATATATCTCTGTTAATACCTTTGCTCCACTTTACTTCTACTCGGTGATGCTTTGCTGTATTTCTCGGTGCCCATAGAAAACTTTAGTTCTTTCCTCAACTTGATTGATTAGGACTATATGAAGTTTCTCTTCATCATCCTCTTTTCATTCATTCACCCACTCTATTCATAATGAATTAAGTTGTCTCTTTTATAGACATGATATCACCATTGTTAGGTTCTTGATTTTCTTGATCTTGGCATGATCCACAATTCTTGCCAATTAGATTTAAAGAAAAACTCATGTTTTATCTCACAAAGATCTTCTTGCCAACTAGACAAAATAGATTTAAATCCTTTACTTTTCTCTGGCTTTATCTTGTCAATGAAAAAAAAGATAACTACCAATTAAGTCCATATTTATCTCTTCCAGCTAGATATTTTGTCATTTCTGAACTCAAGTTAATTTTAGTATTTTAACTATTTGATAGCTTCAGTCAACACCCCATTTATCCTCAGGCTTCTTCATCAATTTACACTATGTTTCTAGTCGTCAGTTATGCTTGTGATTCTGCTCGTTGGTAATGCTTGTCAGTGTTCTTACTCGGGTATCAATGTGACTAGAATTTTGGTGATCTCTGTCCGTCGGGTTACATTGAATTTCGGTGTTTGAAGTCACATTATGAATGCTTGTATTTTATGCATTACTGAAAGCATAATCTTTATCTCTCCAATTCTCTAAATTCTTTGACACTTTTATTATAATCGATTAGATTATATCAAGTTGACATCAATGAAAATACAATCCATTAACTGATTTAATGTCTTGCATTATCCTTCTTCATTTCGGTGATCAACTTAACATATTCAAACATTCAATCACTTGCATGTCATCAAACAATATATCTTACCAAGCTGCTTATATTTGTTGAAGTTATTTAAGGCATACATCTTGATGGACTAAAAGATAATTGAGGTAAGTATATTTGAGATATATGTTTTGGTTGGATTTTTTGAATTATTTTAAGGCCACTAATTCATTCCCCCACCCTCTCAGTTATTCTAACACCTGTATGGGTAGGAAGCAATGTTGAGATTTATTCTATACCTTCATGATTTTTTTATGAGCCTAGGTAGGTTAACTGAGTGTATAGAGGGGAAGTAGCTTGCAATGGGGGCTTGGGCCTAAGTGGCTACTAGGGTAATTCATTGGAAATTTACTTAATAAGTGAAAACATGAAACATTTAAGGGGTTTTAAAATAAAATAATAAGATGTCTGAGTCCCTACCCATGCCTTGAGTGTGATTACAGGCTAGGATGGGAGTTAGGATCTTTGTCTTTACAAAAGGATTATTGAGCCACATAGAGTCACTTGGAGACCAGGGTCCAGGGAGGACTACTAGGGTATCTCAAGGGTAGACTTATGTGCTAACACTTCCCTATATATAGCTTAGGTTATCCTACATGTGTCAGTTACCTCTGGTATTGTGTAGATTTCCTTATTATGTTTTAGAGAGATTCTAGAATCTTCCTATGCATTTGTGTATGATTTCTTGTATAACTTTGATGATACTTTCTTGTTGTATACCTGTGTGAGTTGGCATGATATTATCTCCTTAGCACAGTGGGAGTGGACCTTTGGTTCCAAGAGGTTGGGTGGTATTTTTTTTATTACCATTGAGATCCGATGTTCTTCTTCATGATTGGATGATCCCTTTTGTAGTTCTATCTTCTTGTTCTTCTAGAGACTTGTTCAATTTCATGAGTTGTATATTTGTACCATATGTGTATATTGGTTACCATACTTTAAGAGGATGTATTGTATTTTTATTTATTATTGCATACCCTATGACTTGTGCAGTGGATGTTTATTTGGTTGTATACCTTGGGTATCAGTTGTATATGTGGTCTTATTGTATGAGATGTATATTGGATTCAATTAATATATCTTTTATGTTAGAAATTTATAGTTTTTCTTTGTAGATTAGTTTTCTTAAGTAATTCTACATCAAGGAACCCTTGAGAATTATTATCTTTGTTGAGTTGTATTTATGTGTATGTCATGTACTTCATTATGTTGCTTCCACATTGTTATCATTATTGTTTGTAAACATTTTTTAAAAAATTATCATGTTATCTTAGTTGCATGTTTAGGTTAGTTCTCTTGGGTTCCCTAGCAAGGCATTACACTTGGTATCAGAGCCCATGTTTCTACATTGGGAGATCTAGGAAATTTGTACTCCCATTAGTTGTCTTTTGGTTTAAAAATTTAAACAAACATAGACATAAAACTTTGATGTATTTAAAACTATTGCATTGTGATTATGTGTTTTCTTTTGTTGTTATTTGGTTTTGGTTTTGGTTTTGACTTTTTGTTTGGCTCTTTGGTTATTTCAGGAATCATGTCTGAGATAAGAGCTCCTAGAGGCCAAGGTAGAGGTCAGGGTAGAGGCCAAGTTGGTGGTCATGGAGGGGGTAGGGATCACAATCCTTCCACAAGTGTCAGTCAAGACAGTTCTCATCAGCATAGTAGACATGAGTAGAGGGATGAGTGTTGGGATAAGTTTGAAGAGCCAAGCATCAGACAGTTATTGCAGGTGATATTGAATTGTCTTGGTCCTGAGAAGGGTAGAGTGGAGAAGGATGTTTCTCATCATTATTAGTTAGATCAGAGGGTGAGGGTGAGATATAGGAGCCCTCTAAGGAGGACCATCACAGTTGATCCTGGTGGTGTGGAAGAAAACCACATGAGGGATCTTATGATAGTGCGACCTACTCTCTTTGATGTGAAAGGATTAGGATTTGAGGTAGAGACATGGATTATTGCCTTAGAGAGGATTTTTTCTATGCACCCCTTTAGTAGAAATACTAAGGCCAGATATGTGGTGATGCAACTCTCTAATTTTGTAGCAGTGTGGTGGAAAATTGAAGAGGAGAATTTAGGGCTCCACATGGATACAATCACTTGGGATTTTTTCCTTAATAAATTCTGAGAGAACTTCCTCTAAGATCAGTGGAGGCAGCAGCAAGTAGATGAGTTCCATAACCTAAGAAAGTTGACCTTGTCAGTGGAAGAGTACAAGTGTCGATTCTTCAAACTCAAGTAGTATGCGGGTTATGGTCATGATTCAGCTCTTATGATTCAACATTTTATTAGGGGGCTCAATCAATGCCTTATTGGGGGAGTTAATCTCTTTGAGCCTATGACCCTCAAAGAAGAAGTCATTAAAGCTACTCTTGTGGAGGTGAATCTATCTTTGGGCCATGGTGGACAGTTGGGAGTTTCGGCTAGTGGACCTACTTTTGGTTACAGAGGTAATCATTCTCAGGGAGCTGGGAATTATAGGGGTCCTTCTACCTTTCAAAAAGTTAATCAGCCCTAGTAGTAGGGAGGATTCATTTCTCCTACTCAGAGTGGTGGTTCTTAGATTAGGAATTTTTGCGATATCCAGCACAATAAGCACAATCAAATGGTTCAGCTAGTGTAAAGTGTGCATCAAGATGTTAGTAGGGATAATTTTCAGTAGTCTAGTGCACCTTGATTTAGAGGAGGTGGTAGTAGAGTAGCTTATTTTTCATGTGGATAGTTTGGACATATTACGGTCAATTGTCCTCAATGTGTGACACAGTTCTCAAGACAGAGGCCAATAGCTTCTGAACCTATAGTTGGGAATGTTGGTAGATCTCACGAAGTGTATGCAACCTTTGATCACCCTCCAGTTGTGTATCATGATCTTGTGAGTGGTGTTGCAAATAGAGGACCAACAACTAGTTTCTTCATTCCTACAGTAGGTAATGATCCCCAGTGTTCAAATCAGAGAGCGAGGAAGGGTCCTAGAGGACCTACATGTTGAGTTTTTTGGGACTCGGTAGGATTCTTTGTGTTGAGAGAATAATATCTCTATTTCTTTTATAGTCTTCCAGGAGTAATCCTAGTCTTAAGGGGAGGATTTATTACCCACCCCTTAGTTTTCTTTTTAGTTCTAGTTGCCAAACTCTTTTAGGCCTTTTCAAGTATTTTTTGGTTATTTGAGTTGGTTTTGAGGATATTCATGTACTAAATTTCATTAGGTTATTGATCCATTTCTTATTTGTGTTATATCTTCTATTTTAATATGATTTATGGTTATTTCATGAAGGTTATGCATATGCTATGATGTCATTTTGATTATGTTTTTTTAACAATACTGACCCTATATCTGTATGTGCACAAATCATTTATATGTTTTTACTTTTCTATTTGATGTGCTTGGTATTGATCAGGATGGAATTGGGAAATACCGAAATATAATTTTTTTTAGTATTTTCTATATCTCAGTAAACAAGATTTTTGAAGGTCTTCAAGGCATTTCTAGGCCTATCTCCTCCAAGGAAATGCAACCTTGGTTTCAATTTTGATTTTTGGGTCTACAATTTTTTATTATCTTTCCAACAAAGTAAATGGTTGGAAAATCAGACCTAGGACTAGAAATTTATGCCTTCTCTAAGTAGGCCTAAAATTTTATATAGTTTTTTGAAATTTTTGGTAGTTTTAATAAGTTTATTTGTAATAAACATTATGGTGACTCTTCATTTCATTCTAAGGTATTTTAGTGACCCTTGGGATCCATCATATTTGCAAAAACTCCAATTTTGAATAGAATGGATTACTTTTTGGATTGTAATTATGTTTTTAATCTTCTAGTTTTTATATTGAACTTGACAATACACAAGATTAGGCTTGGATACACAAGATTTGTGACAATATCCACCTTTGAGGTGTACACGATCGAAGATGTTAGATGATGCAGTTAATAAGTTGGTGGAAGAGGCTTTAAATAAGAAACTAGAGGAGATGATGAGTCAATTTCCACTCCTTCTACAGAATCAACAACCCTTTGGATCAAGAACAACTTTTCATGAAAATACCCCTTTCAAAGTGCAATTAAATTTTGACATCCCAAATTTTGAAGGAAAATTCGATGCTGAAGCAATTGATAATTGGTTATCAAAATTGGATACATACTTTTCTATAAATAATTTCTGAGATGCAATAAAAATAGCATTTTCTCTCCTCAAAGATAAAACCCATGTCAAATGTGCCTGGGAATCCAAGTTAGCAAATAAAGAGTAGGAATTATCTAATGAAAATGGCTTGGAAATATCTCTTAATAGCAAGCCCACATGGGGAGAATTTGTGGAATACATAAAAGAAGCATACTTTCCTGAGGATGTATATGAACATAAATACATAGAATATAAGTTGCTTCAACCAAAAAGGGATCAGTCTGTGGAAGATTACACCAACACATTCCATTCACCTTCAGCAAAACTTGGTATTCAGGATTCAAAGAAGCATCAACTTATGAAATATCATAGTGGAGTTCACATGTATATTCAAACAAAGATGGAATTTTTGAATATTGATAGATTGGAAACCACTTATGAATATGCTACAAAATTGAAGATAAATTCAAGTAGAAAGGGAAGAGGGACTACTTGGAAAATAATAAGCCAAGGGTAGAAGGTGACAATAAATTTGTGAGAAAATAGGTGGCCAAGGAACCTCACTCAAACTCGCCTAAGAACACATGGTGGGCTACAAAAAAGATAGGAAAATACAAGCATGTGGTGTGAGATGCATAAGTCTCCAACCCATAATACAAAGGATTGTCTAAGTATCAAAAATCTCATGACAAAAGTATGAGGAGAGGAAGTTGAATCTGAATCATCACCAATAGATCCTTTTGAGAAAAAGGAGAATGATTCTGTCATAAATGTAGACCCATATGCCATAGTTGCAACTGCTAAAGTAATGCATCATGAAGATGAAGTGAAAAATAGATATCCAATCCCTCGAATTGATGATTTGTTGGACCAACTTAGGGGGGCTAAGTTATTTACAAAAATTGACTTGAAATATGGATATCACCAAGTACCAATTGGTCTAGCAGATGTGTGGAAGACTACATTTAAATTGAAGGAAGGTTTCATGCCCAAATTTTAGCATGAAAACACTACAACTTTTTTTTTTATTAAAACAACAACACTAATGATAAGGAAAGTCGAGGGTTATAAATTTGAGATACCAACCATCTAATGGGAGAAATGCGGTGGTGAGAAGATTAAGTCTGGTGGTTTTGGACTCATAAGATGTGATGGGGTTAGGGGAATCATGATGTGAGGGTCAACATCCCTTAACCCTAGTCAAGGTGAAATGAGATGCGAGAGTTAGATTTAGTGAAGTTCCACATTGGGTCATGCAATACAAACTAAATTTCTACCTTAAGGGATTCTAAAACATCGGTTCAACCCTACAAACCCTAACTTGAGTGAACATTTTAAAATAATAATTTACTTAAATCATCCATAAGGAACGTAATAGATTTAATCCCTTTAAATATTAAGCTAAACAAATTTGCTGGGACAATCTGGGTCAATCTAAGGATTTCATTGATGAAACTAATATGATAGCATAATGTTATGAACAAGCATAGTTATTCTAAACTGAGGGGTTAGGGTCCAATAGCTAAAATTAGAAGTGTTTTAAAACATAGAGTACACAAGGATTAATAGCTTAATGTTAATAAAACTTGATTAATAAAACCTACCTCCTGATGATCTACTAGTCTCACTATTAACATTTATCTACGTTTATAAACCCACTAAAATGACTCTGATAAATTTCACACTTGCTAGAGGTAATATTTCAATTATCTTAGTATGCCAGATATAGCCTTCTTTTCTATTTATCTCTAGTTTAATAATCCGTTTCCTTAAGAAAAGTCAAGAGGGTTACACATTTACAATTCTATAACAAGTCCCCATTTTCTAGATTTAACAAAGGCTATTCTATATTATTAGTATTGTAAAGTGATGTTAACACATTTAAGCAAAATGATAATTAAGTTATTTTACTAGAGCATTAATCTAATCAAGGATATTTATAATTTTGTTAATCTCGAAGATTGTTTTAGTAAAAAAATATAATTCAACATGATAACTAAAATTCTCTATGGTTAGCACTAGGATACCACCATGGTCCATTCTTATCATTTAAGTGTTTTCATAATAATAAATTAAATCTAAGTAGATTAATAATGTTGTACCTATTAAATATTTACATATAGGACTATAGTTTAGATAAATAAATCAAGATATAATTACATCCTTAAATTCCACTATACAAAATTTACATCCTAATAAAGTGCAACTAAAAAAGTATCATCCAATTTACATTAGTCCCCTCTTTTTTAAACCTAAGTTTTGGTCCTTGATAATACTTTGTTCTTTTATCTTATAGTGTCTAAAGAATTAAATTCTAGTTCATTTAGGTGTTGATTTAAATTTAAAGTCTATGCAACTCTTCCCTCTCAAAATGAATTTAAGTCTTATCCACTAAACTACCCTCTTGAGTGGATTTTAAAATATGAATCTGTGAAAACTATTATAATAATTCTTCTTTTGTAAAATTTGACTCCATCTCATTGAATCCCTAACCCCAATTTAGAGATTATGGTTAGGGCTTTGAGAGAAATCTCAAATGCAACTTGACACTAAATTACTTCTTGTTTGATGATCCCTCTCCACTATTTTCTAACACTGGCCCCAGATATACTTCCTGTGCTACTATTTGTGTTGCTACACAGGGTATGGCATCGTCTATAACCATGAAAGAGAGGGGGAAAGGTGGTGTCAGAACTCTGGCTTGTGGCGCTGCCCATGCAAAGGGCTTAGTGCTTAGGGAAGGGCGCACAGTTGGATGCTACTGTGATGGTCAAGGGTGGTTGCAGGGGAGTGGGGTTGCACCTTGTGCGAGAAAGAGGGAGTTGGGATGGGGAGAATGTGTCACTCCTCCCTCATACCACCCTTACACAAAGAGATGCAGCCTATGTTTTAACATAGTGCCAGGATTAAAATAGTCCACTCTCTTTTCTCGGTGGTCTATAATTTATAAGGCAACGTTAGCTTATGTTGGACGATAATCCTTAGGGTTTGTTTTATGACTATGCTACTCCCTCTCTTATTTGCAACCATATACAGATCTAAAGGTTTTAAGGTAAAAATTATTTATATACAAGAGAGATAATATACTATTTAACATCTTTAATATGAATGGTAAGGACTGTGGTAAGGAAGATTTAAAGTAAAACTAGAATACTAAATTTATAGAGTTTTCATGTTTATATATATATATATCTATCTTTACTTTATGATAAATGAGTATATTGCAGACATAAATAAAGAAGCATTTAAATCATCATAAGTTTATATGTAGAAAATGAGAATACCTAGTAAGGAAAATAATTTCTTTTCTTGAACATTTACTCATAAGTACAGATTGAACCATAGATCTAGAAAATTCATCATAAGAACAAAGGAACAATTTTTTTCTTTGAAAGGCCACAATAGCCCAAATGCATCTACTTTTTTTTTTTTTTAAACATACTAATATAAGAAATCCCTCATTAAGTATATATATATATTTTGAAAGATGTAAAAGAACTCTTTTCCTAATTAAAAATCCCATTTCCTCAAAAATGCTTATCCAACTAGTCTCTTTATATTTATTTTAAACATCATTTCAAAAACTAGGGAGAGACACCTTTCTTTTGTAACATATCAAGTAAATAATTACATTCCTTCTTTTTCCAGCAACTATAATACAAGCTCTTTTTTTTTAAAACTAAAGATGCAATTCAATAAGCCTCATGGGATATATATATATATATATATATATATATATATATATATATACATATATATACATATATATATATATATATATATATATATATATATATATATATATATATATATATATATATATATATATATATATATATATATATATATATATATATATATATATATATATATATATA
>MU225822.1:451071-464287 GCA_018584345.1 Thuja plicata | reverse complement strand
ATATAAAATTACAAATACAACTAAAGATGAGTGTCTTCTTTAATCCACACTTGAAACATGCTCCAAAGGTAGTAGCGTTGCACATAAATTTGTAATGTAGGAGGTCCTTGACTAAACCATGGGAGCTCTCCTCCCAACCTAGGTCTCTATGAGACCACCCCCGAGCTAGGGAAGACAAGAGAGGGTAGGGAAAACATACAAGCAACCATGAAACATGAGACAAGAACACAATAATAAACACCCTCCCAAGCTTCTCACATATGTGTCACCTTGGACCCATTAATGGGGTGAAGGTGGAAACAACTATGTGGGGGAAGCCATTTACCATGAAACAAGAACCAAATGCCTTCACAAGTCTACATTTTCATCACAACCCCCAAAAATTCCAATTCAAATCCCCTTATCACCCCCAAATACAACAAAATAATGGCTCTTGGATGCCCATACATCCAAGCTTTTTCCCTCCTCTCCTTGAGAGGAGACTCTACCACCATAATAGCTTTCCCAACTTATTTCCTTCACCCACAATGGCTCTCTTCCCTCCCAAGGGTGAGTTTGTACATTCACTCCCTTAACATCAACATATTCAAGCAAAAGAAAACAAGGTATGCAAAGGAATTCACAATAAAACTAATACATTTAACAAAGAACTCATGCAAGTATGCAATTCCAAAACATGTCTACAACAAAAGATTCAAGAGCACAAGAAATTAATCTCAAGCTTGAGAGCACCAACCTTGCTCCAAGAAATTTTGCAAATGAGGTTGACTTGAGCACTATATCCTTCCTTAGTTGTTTCCTCCTTAGCTCAAATCTCCAAGTCTTCACTAAGTCTCCTAGTGGTCTCCGAATCTGGAGAGTGGGCAATCAATCCCGACTCTCCTCCAAACTTCCTCTAAAAGGCTTCCCTCACCAACTCCCACCTACCAACTTTAGTGTGAAGTGACTTGAGTTCCCTCTTTCCTCCCACTTGTCTTTTCTCATAAATGAGAGGAAGACAATTTTTTTGGAGAAGATGATGGTCCTCACTCAACCCAATTTTCGCCACTTTAAAAGTGGGTACTTTTGGAGGGTCATAAATGTGATTTTGACACCCAAATCATCAAAATCTAACCCCTAACCCCTAGGGTACCTAAAGGGATAACTTTTTTTTACCTTAACTACCATTCTGGGCTTATTTTAACCCTCCTAAAACTCACTAAGAGTTAACCCACGAAAATCTATGATGGGACTCTTGGGTTGGCTTCTAAGGCATGTAACTTTACATGGGTATACTACAAGGTTACCCTAGGGTGAGTGTCTAACCCTCCTTGAGTCATTTAGGCTTGCCAATTCACATGTACATGTGCCAATTGGCACCAAAGAATACATTACATTTACACACACATTTGGCATGCCTAGTTGGATTAACAAATATGAACACAATTAAATTAACAGTCATGCATATCAAATTTTACAAAAATAAGTACATTACAACAAGGTTATTTCCCTCCTTAGGGTTAACCTTGGCTTTACATGAATTAACATTTACCCAAACTTGTTTCCTCGATATGAAACCATGGTTTATTCACCTGCACACTCTGTCAAAGCATCAGTAGGCCAAGGAAGAAATCATGATAATACACATTTATAAACATTTAGATAATCAAGAATTAAAGCATAAATTTTGAGATTAAGTCATTCACTTACTTATGCTTGATAATCATAAAAAACCCTATATTTCACTCATTCTAGCACTTCAAAACTAACTGTTAATAGATACTAACAAAATTAAATTCCCTAGATCCACATTCATATTCTATAGGACATAGTTGTAACATTCTGAACATGAAATAAATTGTTAGAACATAACATCATGACCAGAAATCTTAAACATATACATATTCTCATTCAACTCACTAAATTACATCATCATATATCATTTATAATTTAAAGGACATTTGCAAAATCTAATCTTCAAGCCCAATTTCATTCATCATCAAATTCACCTCGAAACATATTTATAATAATCAATTTATAGTAGTCAGAGTAAATTTCTACTAAAACCATAACATCAAAATTGATCAATAATGGCATATAGAAGTATATTGCCATATCATCAAAGTGAACACCATCACAAGAATCCAACGATAGGAAGTCACTAACTTGCATATAATAATGCATCTAAATACTAAATAATCGAGGTAACCAAAGTATAGAAATATCAGCTATGATATTTGAAGATTGGGGTAGGATCTCTCAGCAACTATGTCATAGTATCATCTTTTTGGCCAGGTCATAAAGTATTAGGATCTCACAACATGCCCCAAGTCTAAGGAAGATCATATAAATTAAGTAGCCAAGAGATCTCTCTAAGGGTGTCATCTCTCGTGGGATCAAACATAGGCATGAATTCAAGGATAACTCCCCTTTGTGTCCTTCAGGATGTCGAACCGAGGAGGTGAAATGAGTGGGGCCCTACAGAAGGTTTTTTTTAATGGTTGGTTATGCCTTTTGGCCTAACAAATGCCCTAGAAAAATTTATGAGGCAGATGAATGATGTTCTTAGACCATTCATTGATTCATTTGTGGTTGTTTATATGGATGACATACTCATCTTTAGAAAGAGTTGGTCTGAGCATTTGCAACATGTTCAAAAATTACTTTCAACTCTGTAACAACATAAATTTTATGCCAACATTCAGAAGTGCTCTTTTAATATGTAGAGTATTCAATACTTAGGGTATATTATTGATACTAAGGGTGTCCATGTTGACCCACTAAAGATTCAAATAATCAGAGATTGGCCATTTCCTAAAACTTTCATAGAGCTTCATAGTTTCTTGGGCTTAGCCAACTTCTATCGTAGATTTGTTTTTGGTTTCTCACATATATCATGGCCACTCAATAAATCACTAAGGGGTGGATCACAAGAAAAATTTCATTGGACAGAGGCACAGAAACAAGCATTTGAAGAGTTAAAGAAAATATTATGTTCAACACCAGTACTAGTCCTCCCAGATCTACAACAATCATTCGAGATAGAAACTGATGCATCTGATTATGCTCTTGGCATAGTACTCACACAACATGGGCATTCTGTTGCCTATCATAGTGAAACATTTTCTAATATAGTACATAGGTACCCCACTTATGACAATGATTTGTATGCTATTGTTTAGGCCTGCAAACAATGGAAACATTATATACTGGGAAAGGAAACTATTATACATACAGACCATAAACTTCTTTAATTCTTGCAAACACAAGGGAAGATGCATAATGACAGACATCAAAGGTGGTCATCTTATCTACCACAATTTCACCTCAACATTCATCATAAAAATTAAGTAGTAACAAAGTGGCAGATTGTTTGAGTAGGCCTGCAATTGCAGGTTTGACAATGGTGCTATATTCATGTGGTCATCAATCATCCACATGGGAACAAATATATGGTATTGACCCTAATTTTGCTAACATCTATAGTAATTTGGTAGAAGGAAAGTGTGTCTCTGATTTTGACTTGTAGGATTGGTTGCTTTTCCATGTTGGTCATATATGTGTACCCATTGAGGAATGAAAGAAAATGATATGGGAAGCTCACTATAGCCATGTTGTAGGACTTTTTGGTATTGGTAAGACTATTACTATCCTTCAAAAGTATTTCTATTGGCAAAAAATGAAGCAGGATATAATTTCATATATACAAGCTTGTACAGCCTATACAATTACAAAGCCATCAAATCGTAAGTTGGGTCTATACTTACCATTACCTATTCCTGATAGGCCATGGCAGTTTATTTCAATGGATTTTATGTTTGTGCTTTCAAATACCGGGTGGGGGCATGATTGTGTGTATGTTGTGGTAGATAGGTTTCCTAAAATGGCTATCATGGTAGCATGTAAAAAGATGATTTCTACAAAAGAGACTGCCAAGTTATTTTTTGAACATGTTTGGGTTTATTTTGGTTTGCCCAAAAGCATTATTTCTGATATGGATAGCAGGTTCATCAACAAATTTTTGTCTGCACTATGGGCTAAATGGACAAACAAAATTTTTGAGTTGAATGATCATTCATATCTTACGGATGTATCATTCAAAACATCCTCATACATGGGATGGAAGCTTACCCTACGTGCAACACAACTACCACCATGCACTCCATACTACTATAGGGCATAGTCCATTTTAGGTTTGTCTTGGGTATTAGCCATTGGAACCTATGGATGTAGCACTACTATTTTTTCAATCTGATAGTTTATTGAATGTTGACAAGGAGGTAGATAAAGCAAAACAATTCATTGATAACATTAGACACCTACAGCAGCAAGTTCATCAGATTTTGGAGCAGAGTAATCTGAAGTATAAGGAAAAGGCGTGATAAACATATAACTCCTCATAAATTTCAGATTGGTGACAAGGTATGGTTACATCTTCAGAAGGAGAACCTTCACAAAGAAAATAGGAAGCTTCATCCTCTTCATTACTGCTCGTATACTATTGTGAAGCAAATTGGTGAGAATTCTTTTGAACTTAATTTGTCATCCTTCTTGTGCCTGCATCAAGTTTTCAATATGGAATTGTTGAGATCCTATTTTCCTCCTTTGTTGGACATTCCCCAAGCTACTAAACACATTAAAGATGCAGAATTATCTACTACTATTCCACTCCAGTGTGACCATGTCACTAAAGTCATTTTAAAGACTTTGAGAAATCAGAACATTCCTCTTTATCAGGTGGTTCGAGCTGGTCAACATCCTCATCAAGGCAAGTTATTAACTACAAAGCAAATTGAAGCACAATTTCCTCATTTTTTGCAGCAGAATAGTGCAATGGGGCCCATTTCCTCTCAAGGGGGGAGGAAAAATCAGGATGGAATTGGGAAACACTGAAATATAATTTTTTGGTATTTTCTATGTCTCAGTAAACAACATTTTTGAAGGTCTTTGGGACATTTATGGGCATGTCTCCTTCGGGGAAGTGCAACCTTGGTTTCACTTTTGAGTTTTGGGTCTACAATTTTTTATTATCTTTCCAACAAAGTAAATGATTCGCAAATCAAACTTAGGACTAGAAAGTTATGCCTTCTCCAAGTAGGCCTAAAATTTAATATAGTTTTTTGAAATTTTTGGTAGTTTTAATAAGTTTATTTGTAATAAAAATTATGATGACTCTTCATTTCATTTCCAAGGTATTCTAGTGACCCGTGGGATCCATCATATTTGTATAAACTCCAACTTCAAATAGAATGGATTACTTTCTAGCTTGTAATTATGTTGTTAATCTTCTGGTTTTTATATTGAACTTGACAATACCGCATGTATCACACCAAGTATTGTAATCTGATTCATAAATCAGATCAGTGGTATCAAAGCAGGAGCACTCCTTTATGAAAATTTACACAAGGTCCTCCTACCAAACATTAGGATTAGATACACAATATTTGTCACACTATCCACCTTTGAGCTGTACACGATCGAAGATGTCAGTCGATGCAATAAAGAAGTTGGTGGAAGAGGCTTTAAATAAGCAACAATAGGAGATGATGAGTCAATTTTTACTCCTTCTAAAGAATGAAGTACCCTTTGGATAAAGAAAAAAATTTCATGGAAATACCCCTTTCAAAGTGCAAGTAAATTTTGACATCCCAAATTTTGAAGAAAAAGTCGATGATGAAGTTGTTGATAACTGGTTATCAAAATTGGATAGATACTTTTCTATAAATAATTTCTCAGATGCAGAAAAAATAACATTTTCTCTCCTCAAAGCTGAAACCCATGTGAAATGTGCCTAGGAAGCCAAGTTAGCAAATAAAGAGAGAGAATTATATGATGAAAATGGCTTGGAAATATCTCTTGATAGCAATCCCACATGCGGAGAATTTGTGAAACACCTAAAAGAAGCATAATTTCCTAAGGATGTAAATGAACAAAAAATACATAGAATGGAAGTTGCTTCAACAGAAAAGGGATCAGTCTGTGCAAGATTACACAAACACATTCCATTCAATTTTAGCAAAACTTGGTATTCAATATTCAAAGAAGCATCAAATTCTGAAATATCAGAGTAGACTTCACAGGTCTATTAAAACAAAGATTGAATTTTTGAATATTGAGACATTGACATCTGCCTATAAATATGCTACAAAAATTGAAGACAAATTCAAGTAGAAAGGGAAGAGGGACTACTTTTCAAGTAATAAGCCAAGGGTTGAAGGTGACGATAAATCTATGGGAAAATAGGTGACCAAGGAACCTCACTCAAACTCATGTAAGGACACATGGTGGGCTGAAAAAAAGATAGGAAAATATAGGCATGTGGTGTGAGATGCATAAGTCCCCAAACCATAATAAAAAGGATTGTCGAAGTATCAAAAATATCATGATAGAAATATGAGGAGAGGAAGCTGAATCTGAATCATCACTAATAGATCCTTTCGAGCAAAAGGAGAATAATTTTGTCATAGAAGAAGACCCATATGCCATAGCTGCAACTACTAAAGTAATGCATCATGAATATGAAGAGAGAATATTTCATTCACAGATGTGGGTTGATGGAAAACCTCTACATTTTATTGTTGATAGTTGGAGCCAAAATAATTTGAAATCTAGGGAGACAGTCAAAAGATTGAATTTAAAAGTGACAAGAGACTCACAACCATACTCTATGGGATGAGTAAATGAGGGACAAGATATTCAAATAAATCAATAGTGTTGTCTTCCATATTCAATCAAGACTTTCAAGGATGAAGTGGCATGTGATGTAGCACCACTGGATGTATGTGATGTCTTTTTGGGGCAACCTTCCATGTATCAGAGGCATGGAGTGTATGATTCCAGACCATGTAGTGTTACAATCAAGCTTGGTGGGAAGAGGTATCAAATATGAGAAATATTTCCAACACAAACTACTTCTCTAATTAGTGTTAAACATTGTAAATGTTTGATTTAGAAAATTTGAGATTTTCTTCTTCTCATGGTTCACCCTGAACAAACAAAGTCAGTTTTCCTTAATACACATGCTAAGGTTGCCAAAACAAAAAATCAACAAAATCAGATGGATAAAATTTTGAAAGAATATTATAGTGTGTTTAAATCACCGGTGGGAGTTCTAACACACTTTCAAGTCAAGAAATCTATTGATTTAATCCTAGGCACACCACTACCACATGAGAAAATATATAGAAGGTCAGTTTTAGAAAATAATGAAATCAAGAGAAAAATTCAAGAGTTGATTCAGAAAGCATATATTCATCGAAGTGCTTCACCCTCTGGTAGTCCAATTGTCCTTTCTAAAAACAAATATGGTACATGGATACTTTATATTGATTATAGGGCATTGAAAAAATTAGTGTTAAAAATAGATATCCAATCCCTTGAATGGATGATTTGTTGGACCAGCTTAGGGGGGCTAATTTCTTTACAAAAATTGACTTGAAATCTGGATATCACCAAGTACCAATTGATCCAATAGTTGTGTGGAAGACTACGTTTAAATCTAAGGAAGGTTTGTTTGAATGGTTGGTTATGGATTTTTGCCTAAAAAATGCACCAACAACATTTATGAGACTGGCAAATGATTTTCTTAGACCATTAATTGATTCTTTTGTAGTTGTTTATTTGGATGACATACTCATCTTTAGAAAGACTTGGTCTGGGCATTTGCAGCACATTGAACAAGTTCTTTCAACTCTGCAACAATATAAACTTTATGCCAACATTGAGAAGTTCTCTTTTGGTATGAAGAGTATTCAATACTTAGGGTATATCATTGATACTGAGGGGGTTCATGTTGACCTAGTAAAGATTCAAATAATCAGAGATTGGCCATCTCCTAAAAATTTCATAGAGCTTTGCAGTTTCTTGGGCTTAGCCAACTTCTATCATAGATTTGTTTTTTGTTTCTCACATACATCATGGCCTCTCAATCAATCACTAAGGGGTGAAGCACAAGAAAAATTTGAGTGGATAGAGGCAAAGCAACAAGCATTTGAAGAGTTAAAGAAAATATTATGTTCAGCACCAGTACTAGTCCTTGTAGATCTGCAAGAATCATTTGAGATAGAAATTGATGCATCTGATTATGCTCTTGGTGCAGTACTCACACAACATGGGCATCCTATTTCCTATCATAGTGAAACTTTTTCTGATATAGTATGTAGGTACCCCCTATGACAAGGAGTTGTATGCTATTGTTCATGCCTACAAACAATGGAAATATTATATATTGGGAAAGGAAACTATTATACATATAGACCATTAATCTCTTAAATTCTTGCAAACATAAGGGAAGTTGTAGAATGACAGATATCAAAGGTGGTCATCTTATCTACAACAATTTCACCTCAACATTCATCATAAAAAAGGAAGTAGTAACATAGTGGTAGATTGTTTGAGTAGGCCTCCAATTGTAGGTTTGACAATGGTGTTGGACTCATGTGGTCATCAATCATCCACATGGGAACAACTATATGGTTTTGACCCTGATTTTGCTAACATCAATAGTAATTTGGTAGAAGGAAAGTGTGTCTCTAATTTTCACTTTTAGGATGGGTTGCTTTGCCATGTTGGTCATATATGTGTACCCAATGAGGAATGAAAGAAAATGATATGGGAATCTCACTACAGCCATGTTGCATGACATTTTAGTATTGGTAAGACTACTGCTATCCTTCAAAAGTATTTTTATCGGCCAAAAATGCAGCAGATAATAATTTCATATATACAAGCCTGTGTAGCCTGTGCAATTAGAAAGCCAAAAAATGATATGTTGGGTCTATAATTACCATTACCTATTCCTGATAAGCCATGGTTGTTCATTTTAATGGATTTTATGCCTCGGCTTCCAACTACTAGGCAAGGGCATGATTTTGTGTATTTTTTGGTAGATATGTTTTCTAAAATGGATATCATGGTAGCATGTAAAAAGATGATTTCTGTAGAAGAGACTGCCAAGTTATTTTTTGAACATGTTTGGGTTTATTTTGGTTTTCCCAAAAGCATTAGTTTTTTTAGGGATAGAAGGTTCATCATCAAATTTTGGTTTGTAGTATGGGATAAAATGGATACAAACTTGACAAATTCCATAGCATTCCATCCTCAAACAGATGGGCAGATAGAAGTGGTGAATTGAATGATCATTCATATCTTACGAAAGTATCATTCAAAACATCCTTGCACATGGGATGAAAGCTTACCCTACATGAAACACAGCTATAACCGCGTACTCCATAGTACTATAGGGCATAGTTCATTTTAGGTTTGTCTTGGGTATCAGCCATTGGTACCTAGGGATGTAGTACTACCAGTTTTGCAATATGATAGTTTATTGAATGCTGACAAGGAGGTAGATAAATAATAAAAAATCATTGATAACATTAGACACGTACAATAGCAAGTTTATGAGATTTTATAACAGAGTAATCAGAAGTATAAGGAAAGGAATGATAAACATAGAACTCCTCATCACTTTCAGATTGGTGATAAGGTATGGTTACATCTTCAGAAAGAGCACCTTCATAGACCAAATAGGAAACTTCATCTTCTTCATTATGCCCCGTATACTATTGTGAAGCAAGTTGGTGAGAATGCTTTTGAACTTAATTTTCCATCCTTCTTGGGCCTACATCTAGTTTTCAATGTGGAATTATTGAGACCCTATTTTCCTCCTTTTTTGGACATTTCCAAAGCTACTGAACACATTCAAGATGAAAAATTATCTACTGTTGTTACAGTATAGTGTGAGCATGTTACTGAAGTCATTTTAAATACTTTGAGAAATTAGAACATTCCTCTTTATTGGGTGGTTCGAGCTGGTCAACATCCTCATCAAGGGAAGTGGTTAACTAAGGAACAAATTGAAGCACAATTTCCTCATTTTTTGTAGCAGTTTAGTGCAATAGGGACCATTTCCTCTCAAGGGGGGATGAATGATCAGGATGGGATAGGAAAATACTAAAATATAATTTTTTAGTATTTTCTATGTCTCAGTAAACAACACTTTTGAAGCTCTTCGGGGCATTTATGGGCCTGTCTCCTCTGATTTTTTTTGGGTCTACAATTTTTTATTATCTTTCCAATGAAGTAAATAGTTCACAAATCAAACCTAGTTCTAGAAAGTTATGCCTTCTCCAAGTAGGCCTAAAGTTTATATAGTTTTTTGAAATTTTTGGTAGTTTTAATAAGTTTATTTGTAATAAATATTATGATGATTCTTCATTTCATTTCCAAGGTATTCTAGTGACCAATGTGATCCATCATATTTGTATAAAATCCAATTTTGAATTGAACAGATTACTCTTTGGCTTGCAATTATGTTGTTAATCTTCTGGTTTTTATATTGACCTTGACAATACTGCAGGTATCACACCAAGTATTGTAATCTGATTCATAAATAAGATGAGTGGTATTGAAGTGAGAATTCTCCTTTATGCCAATTTACACAAGTTACTCCTACCAAATATTAGGATTGCATACACAAGATTTGTCACAAAAATCACCTTTGAGGCGCACGCGATTGAAGATGTTAGATGATGCAGTTAAGAAGTTGGTGGAAGAGGATTTAAATAAGCAACAAGAGGAGATGATGAGTTAATTTTCACTCCTAAAAAATAAACAACCCTCTGGATCAAGAAAAAAATTTCATGGAAATACCCCTTTCAAAGTGCAGGTAAATTATAACATCCCAAATTTTGAAGGAAAAGTCAATGCTAAAGCTTTTGATAACTAGTTATCAAAATTGGATAGAAAATTTGCTATAAATAATTTCTTAGATGTAGAAAAAATAACATTTGCTCTCCTCAAAGATGAAACCCATGTGAAATGTGCCTTGGGAGCCAAGTTAGCAAATAAAGAGTGGGAATTATCCGATGAAAATGGCTTGGAAATATCCCTTGATAGCAAGCCCACATGGGGAGAATTTGTGGAATACATAAAAGAAGCATACTTTCCTGAGGATGTATATGAACAGAAATACATAGAATGACAACTACTTTGACAGAAAATGGATCAGTCTATACAAGATTACACCAACACATTCCATTCACCTTCAAAAAAACTTGGTATTCAGGATTCAAAGAAGCATCAAATTGTGAAATATTGTAGTGGACTTTATGAGTATATTCAAATAGAGATGGAATTTTTGAATATTGAGACATTGGCAACTACCTATAAATATGCTACAAAAATTGAAGATAAATTCAAGCAGAAAAAGGAAGAGGGACTACTTTGCAAATAATAAGCCAAGGGTTGAAGGTGACAATAAATCTGCGGAAAAATAGGTAACCAAGGAACTTCACTCAAACTCACCTAAGAACACATGGTGGGTTATAAAAAAGACACATGCAAATACAGGCATGTGGTGTGAGATGCATAAGTCCCCAATACATAATACAAAGGATTGTCAAAGTATCAAAAATCACATAATAGAAATACGAGGAGAGGAAGGTAAATCTGAATAATCACAAATAGATCCTTCCAAGTAAAAGGAGAACGATTCTGTCATAGAAGTAGACCCATATTTCATAGTTGCAAATGCTAAATTAATGCATCTTGAAGATGAAGAGAAACCTTTTTATTCAAAGATATGGGTTGATGGAAAGCTTCTACATTTTATTTTTGAAAGTGGGAGCTAAAAGAATTTGATATCTAGGGAGATAGTCAACAGATTGAATTTTAAAGTGACAAGACACCCACAACCATACTCTATGGGATGGGTAAATGAGGGACAAGATATTCAAATAAATCAACAGTGTCATCTTCCATATTCAATCAAGCCTGTCAAGGATGAAGTGGTATGTGATGTAGCACTGCTGGATGTATGTGATATCTTGTTGGGACAACCTTACATATATGAGAGGCATGGAGTGTATGAATCTAGACCACGTAGTGTTACAATCAAGCTTGGTGGGAAGAGGTATTAAATACCAAAGGTATGTCCAACACAAACTCCTTCTCTAATTAGTGCTAAACAAGGTAAACATTTGATTGCTCAAACTAGATATTTTTTTCCTCTCATGGTTTGCCCTAAACAAAAAAAAGTTTTTTGTCCTTAATACACATGCTAAGGTAGCCATAACAGAAAATCAACAAAATCAGATGGATACAATTTTTAAATAATATCATAGTGTGTTTAAATCATCGGTGGCAATTCCAACACACTGTCAAGTCAAGAACTCTATTGATTTAATCCTAGGAACACCACTACCACATGAGCCAATATATAGAAGTTTAGTTTTGGAAAATGATGAAATCAAGAGTTGATTCAGAAAGGATATATTCATCCAAGTGCTTCACCCCATGTTAGTCTGATTTTCCTTGCTAAAAAGAAATATGAGACATGGAGACATTGTATTGATTATAGGGCATTGAAAAAAATCTTGTGAAAATAGATTTCCAATCCCTCGAATTGATGATTTGTTGGACCAAATTAGGGGGGATAATTTATTTACAAAAATTGACTAGAAATCTAGATGATCAACAAATACCAATTGATCCAGCAAATGTGTGGAAGACTGCATTAAAATCTAAGGAAGGTTTGTTTGAATGGTTGGTTATGCCTTTTTGCCTAACAAATTCCCTAGAAACATTTATGAGGCTGGTGAATGATTTTCTTAGACCATTCATTTATTCTTTTACAGTTTTTTATTTGGATGACATACTCATCTTTAGAAAGACTTGGTCTAAGCATTTGTAGCACGTTGAACAAGTTCTTTCAACTCTGCAACAACATAAACTTTATGCCAACATTGAGAAGTGTTCTTTTGGTATGAAGAGTATTCAATGCTTAGGGTATATCATTAATACTCAGGGTGTTCATGTTGACCGAGTAAAGATTCAAATAATCAGAGATTGGCCATCTCCTAAAATTTCATAGAGATCCACTGATGGGGAGGTCACCTTTCTCTTCTAGATTCCTACTCCCTCTTAGGAATCTCACTTTGGGCCCTATTCACTTCAGGATCCTCTAGACTCCCACTCGATTCTCTTAGGGTTGCTCACAGACCCTAACTGGAAGGATTTCCATACTCCCTCTCTCCTAGGTTTCCTACCCACCAAAATGCTTCACTCTCTACCTTATCTTCCTCTCCATGACTGAATAAAGTCAGTCACGCACCTTCTCCTGCTATCTCTCTCTCCTACAAGTTCCTAGCCGGACCATTTAGCTCGCCTAGGACTTGTCTACAATTCTGACTAGCCTCTTCTCAATCCCAAACACAAAAACAAAATAAAAATACAT
>MU225822.1:415956-450961 GCA_018584345.1 Thuja plicata | reverse complement strand
ACAATAGAAGCACACACAGAAAACACAGGAAACTATATCTTTATTGAAAACCAGACAATTACAATGTAAACTGAAAATCTTCTCTGCTAGCCTGTTCAATCTCCAAATTCTCCAACCTCCTTCAAAAATGGTTCTTTCCTCTATCTTATAACTTGGCCCATTCTTGATTTGTAACCGTTTCTAGGTTACCTGTCCGCCTGAGGATTCTAACTGCCTCGGCTCTTCATCTTCCTCCTGCAACTGTCATCAATATCTTTCTTAGCATGGCTGTCGACGTGGACAAAGTTTTCCTCTATGGCATTCTCTTTCATTTTTGTTGTATATGACTTTTCAACTTCCATCTTGTCGCGGTATCGCAGCTCTTTCTCGGCTCAGGTCCCACTCATCCATTTTCCTCACTCTGACTGTTAGTCACAATGTCACGAGTCCTAATAGCCATGCATGCCACTCTTGCGATACATTTTTGTCATGTTATCGCAAGACTGGGTAACATAACTGCCTGTTATCCTACGATCTTGTGACCCATTGTTGTTGCGTCACCGCAACACTCATTTACTTAACCGCATGTTGTCTTGTGATCACGCGACACACGGTCATCTCATTGTCGCAACACTTATTCACTTAACCGCCGATTTCCTCGCGACTTGGCGATACACTGTCATCGCATTGTCGTCACACCTATTAACTTAACCGCCGATCTCTGCTGACTGTACGATAAGCCTTGTCGCGTCATCGCAAACTATTTCCTGCTAACCACTGAGCATCTGCCAACTTTGCGATAACCATTGTCACTTCATCATGAGCTGTTTCATCCTAACCGCTGAGCATCTGTCGACTTTACGATACACTAACGTCACGTCATCGCACCCTATTTCCACTTAACCTCTGATCTCCTGTGACTGTGCGATGAGTATAATGTCATCGGTTTGTTTGTTTAACTGCCCTCATGCTAGGAGTTACAAGTTGTTAGGGTTTAGGAAGGTAGTTGCCTGCTAACCGTGATCTGCTCCATGATCACTCTGACCATTACTAGGGCTTGGAGAAAAAAAACCTAGGGTGCTCTGCACCATTCACATTTCCTTGGGCTTAGCCAACTTCTATCACAAATTATTTTTTGGTTTCTCACATATATCATGGCCTCTTAATCAATCACTAAGGGGTGGAGCACAAGTAAATTTCAGTGGAAAGAGGCAAAGCAACAAGGATTTGAAGAGTTAAAGAAAACATTATGTTTAAAACTAGTACTGGTCCTCCCAGATCTGCAATAATCATTTGAGATAGAAACTTATGCATTTGATTATGCTTTTGGCGCAGTACTCACACAACATGGGCATCCTGTTTCCCATCACAATGAAACTTTTTCAAATATCGTACATAGGTAACCCACCTATGAAATGGAGTTTTATGTTATTGTTCATGCCTACAAACAATGGAAACATTATATAATGGGAAAGGAAACTATTATACATATAGACCATAAACCTCTTCAATTCTTGCAAACACAAGGGATGCTATAGAATGACAGACATCAAAGGTGGTCAGCTTATCTACAACAATTTCAACTCAACATTCGTCATAAAAAAGGAAGTAGTAAAAAAGTGGCAGATTGTTTTAGTAGGCCTCCAATTTCTGGTTTGACATGGTACTGGATTCATGTGGTCATCAATCATCCACATGGGAAAAACTATATGGTATTGACCCTGATTTTGCTAACATCTATAGTAATTTGGTAGAAGGAAAGTTTGTCTCTAATTTTCACTTGTAGGATGGGTTGCTTTTCCATGTTGGTCATATATGTGTACCCACTGAGGAACAAAAGAAAATGATATGGGAAGCTCACTACAGCCATGTTGAAGGACATTTTGGTATTGGTAAGACTATTTCTATCCTTCAAAAGTATTTCTATTGGCCAAAAATGAAGCAGGAATATATAATTTCATATATACAAGCTTGTGCAGCCTATGAAATTGCAAAGACAACAAACTGTAAGTTGGGTCTATACTTACCATTACCTATTCCTGATAAGCCATGGCAGTCTTTTTCAATGGATTTTATGTCTGGGCTTCCAACTACCAGGCGGGGGGAATGATTATGTGTATGTTGTGGTAGATAGTTTTTCTAGAATGGCTATCATGGTAGCATATAAAAAGATGATTTCTGCAGAAGAGACTACCAATTTATTTTTTAAACATGTTTGGGTTTATTTTGGTTTTCCCAAAAGCATTATTTATGATAGGGATAGTAGGTTCATCAACAAATTTGGGTCTGCAGTATGGGCTACAATGGACACAAAGTTGACAAAGTCAACAACATTCCATCCCCAAATAGATGGGTAGACAAAAGTGGCGAATCAACTGATCATTGGTATCTTATATATGTATCATTCAAAACATCCTCGCACATGGGATGAAAGCTTACCCTATGTGAAACACAGCTACAACTATGCACTCCATAGTAGTAAAGGGCATAGTCCATTTGAGGTTTTTCTTGGGTATCAGCCATTGGCACCTATGGATGTAGCACTGCCAGTTTTTCAATCTGATATTTTATTTAATTTTGACAAGGTAGATAAAGAAGAAAAATTCATTGATTACATAAGAAACCTATAGGAGTAAGTTCATAAGATTTTGGAGCATAGTAAGAAGAAGTATAAGGAAAGGCCTGATAAACATAGAAATCCTCATCACTTTCATATTGGTGACAAGCTATGGTTACATCTTCAGAAAGAATGCCTTCATGGACCAAACAAGAAGCTTGGTCCTCTTCATTATGGACCATATACAATTGTGAAGCAATTTGGTGAGAATTCTTTTGAACTTAATTTTCCATCCTTCTTGGGCCTGCATACAGTTTTTAATATGGAATTGTTGAGACCCTATTTTCCTCCTTTGTTGGACATTTCCCAAGCTAGTGAACACATTCAAGCTACATAATTATCTACTACTATTCCAGTCCAGTGTGACCATGTTACTAAAGTAATTTTAAAGACTTTGATAAATTATAACATTCCTCTTTATTGGGTGGTTCGAGCTGGTCAGCATCCTCATCAAGGAAAGTGATTAAATAAGGAACAAATTGAAGCACAATTTCCTCATTTTTCGTAGAATATTAGTACAATGGGCCCCATTGCCTCTCAAGGGGGGAGGAATGGTTAGGATGGAATTGGGAAATACTGAAATATAATTTTTTAGTATTTTCTATGTCTAAGTAAACGACATTTTTGAAGGTCTTCGGGGCATTTCTGGGCCTGTCTCCTCTGGGGAAGTGCAACCTCAATTTCACTTCAGAGTTTTGGGTCTAAAGTTTTTTATTATCTTTCTAATGAATTAAATAGTTCACAAATTGGACATAGGACTAGAAAGTTATGCCTTCTACAATTAGGCCTAAAATTTAATATATATTATTTTTTGAAATTTCTGGTAGTTTAAATAAGTTTATTTGTAATAAATATTATGATGACTCTTCATTTCATTTCCAAGTTATTCTAGTGACCCTTTGGATCCATCATATTTGTATAAACTCCAAATTTGAATAGAATGGATTACTTTTTGGCTTGCAATTTTATTGTTAATCTTCTGGTTTTTATATTAAACTTGACAGCACCGTAGGTATCACACCAGGTATTGTAATCTGATTCATAAATCAGATTAGTGGTATTAGATCAGAATGATCCTTTATGCCAATTTACACAAGTTCCTCCTACCAAATATTAGGATTGGATAGATAAGATTTGTCACAATATCCACCTTTGAGGTGCACGCGATCGAAGATGTCAGACGATGTAATTAAGCAGTTGGTGGAAGAAGCTTTAAATAAACAATGAGAGGAGATGATGAGTAAATTTTCACTCCTTCTATAGAATCAACAACCCTATAGATCAAGAACAATGTTTCATGGAAATACCTCTTTCAAAGTGCAGGTAAATTTTGACATCCCAAATTTCGAAGGAAAAGTCTATGCTAAAGTTGTTGATAACTGGTTATCAAAATTGGATAGATACTTTTCTGTAAATAATTTTTCATATGCAAAAAATTAATATTTTCTCTCCTCAAAGCTGAAACCCATGTGAAATGTTCCTGTGAAGCCAAGTTAGCAAATAAAGAGTGGGAATTATTTGATGAAAATGGCTTTGAAATATCTCTTAATAGATAGCCCACATGGGGAGAATTTGTTGAATACATAAAAGAAGCATACTTTCCTAAGGATGTATATGAACAAAAAGGGATCAGTCTATGCAAGATTACACCAAGATATTCCATTCACTTTCATTAAAACTTGGTATTCAGGATTCAGAGAAGCATCGAATTCTAAAATATCATAGTGGACTTCACAAGTATATTCAAACAGAGATGGAATTTTTTAATATTGAGACATTGGAAACTCCCTATAAATATGCTACAAAAATTGAAGAGAAATTCAAGAAGAAATGGAAGAGGGACTACTTTGCAAATAATAAGCCAAGGGTTGACGGTGACATTAAATTTTTGAGAAAATAGGTGACCTAGGAACCTCACTCAAACTCACCTAAGAACACATGGTGGGCTGCAAAAAAGGCATAGGAAAATACAAGCATGTGGTGTGAGATGCATAAGTCTCCAACCCATAATATAAAGGATTGTTGAAGTACCAAAAATCTCATGATAGAAATACAAGGAGAGGAAGATGAATCTGAATCATCACCAATAGATCCTTCTGAGGAAAAGGAGAACGATTCTGTCATAGAAGCAGACCCATATGCCATAGTTTCAACTAATAAAGTAATGCATTGTGAAGATGAAGAGAGACTTTTTCATTCACAGATGTGGGTTGATGGAAAGCCTCTACATTTTATTGTTAATAGTGGGAGCAAAAATAATTTGATATCTAGGGAGACAGTCAAAAGATTGAATTTGAAAGTGATAAGACATCCACAACCATACTCTATGGGATGGGTAAATGAGGGACAAGATATTCAAATAAATCAACAATGTCATCTTCCATATTCAATCAAGCCTTTCAAGGATGAAGTGATATGTGATGTAGCATCGCTGGATGTATGTGATGTCTTGTTGTGGAAACCTTACATGTATAAGAGGCATGGATTGTATGAATCTAGACCATGTAGTGTTACAATCAAGCTTGGTGGGAAGAGGTATCGAATACCAGAGGTATGTCCAACACAAAATTATTCTCTAATTAGTGTTAAACAATTTAAACATTTCATTGCTCAAACTGAAGATTTTTTTCTGCTCAAACTGGAGATTTTTTTCTTCTCATGGTTCACCCTAAACAAACAAAGTCAGTTGTCCTTAATACACATCCTAAGGTAGCCATAACAGAAAATCAACAAAATCAAATAGATAAAATTTGAAAGAATATCATAGTGTG
Source organism: Thuja plicata (assembly GCA_018584345.1). Lineage (NCBI taxonomy): Eukaryota > Viridiplantae > Streptophyta > Pinopsida > Cupressales > Cupressaceae > Thuja > Thuja plicata. Next base: position 445,594 of record MU225822.1, on the reverse strand, counting down.
TTTAAATCACCGGTGGGAGCTCCAACACACTATCAAGTCAAGCACTCGATTGATTTAATCCCAGGCACACCACTACCACATGAGCCAATATATAGAAGGTCAGTTTTGGAAAATGATGAAATTGAGAGACAAATTTAAGAGTTGATTTAGAAAGGACATATTCGTTCAAGTGATTCACCATGTGGAAGTCCAATTTTCCTTGCTAAAAAGAAAGATGGGACATGGATAATTTTTATTTATTATAGGGCATTGAACAAAATCAGTGTGAAAAATAGATTTCCAATGCCTCAAATTGATGATTTTTTGGACCAACTTAGGGGGGATAAGTTCTTTAAAAAAATTGACTTGAAATCTTGATTTCACCATATACCAATTGATCTAGCAGATGTGTGTAAGACTACATTTAAATCTAAGGAAGGTTTGTTTGAAAGGTTAGTTATGCCTTTTGGCCTATCAAATGCCCCAGGAACATTTATGAGGCTGGTGAATGATTTTATTAGACCATTCATTGATTATTTTGCGGTTGTTTATTTGAATGACATACTCATCTTCAGAAAGACTTGGTCTGAGAATTTGTAAACACATTGAACAAGTGCTTTCAACTCTGCAATAACATAAACTTTATGCCAACATCGAGAAGTGCTCTTTTGGTATGAAGAGTATTCAATACTTAGGGTATATCATTGATACAGAGGGTGCTCATGTTGACCTAGTAAAGATTCAAATAATTAGAGATTGGCCATCTCCTAAAAATTTCATAGAGCTTCACAATTTCTTGGGCTTAGCCAACTTATATCACAGATTTGTTTTTGGTTTCTCACATATATCATGGTCTCTCAATCAATCACTAAGGGGTGGAGCACAAGAAAAATTTCAATGGACAAAGGCAAAGCAAAAAGCATTTGAAGAGTTAAAGAAAAGATTATGTTCATCATTAGTACTGGTACTCCCATATCTACAACAATCATTTGAGATAGAAACTGGTGCATCTAATTATGCTCTTGGAACAGTACTCACACAACATGGGCATATTGTTTCCTATCACAATGAAACTTTTTCTGATATAGTACATATGTACCCCACCTATGACAAGGAGTTGTATGTTATTGTTCATGCCTGCAAAAAATGGAAACATTATATACTGGGAAAGGAAACTATTATACTTACAGACCATAAACCTCTTCAATTCTTGCAAACACAAGGGAAGCCAAAAAATGACAAACATCAAAGGTGGTCAAGTTATCTACAACAATTTCACCTCAACGTTTGTCATAAAAAGGAAGCAGTAAAAAAATGGCAGATTGTTTGAGTAGGCCTCCAATTGTAGGTTTGACAATGGTGTTGGATTCATGTGGTCATCAATCATCCACATGGGAACAACTATATGGTATTGACCCTAATTTTTCTAACGTCAATAGTAATTTGGTAGAAGGAAAGTGTGTCTCTGATTTTCACTTGCCGAATGGGTTGCTTTGCCATGTTGGTCATATATGTTTACCCACTAAGGAACAAAAGAAAATTATATGGGAAGTTCACTACAGCCATGTTATAGGAAATTTTGGTATTGGTAAGACCATTGCTATCCTTCAAAAGTATTTCTATTGGCCAAAAATGAAGCAAGAGATAATTTCATATATACAAGCTTGTACATCCTGTGCAATTGCAAAGCCAACAAACCATACATTGGGTCTATACTTACCATTACCATTCCTGATAAGCTATGGCAGTCTGTTTCAATTGATTTTATTTCTAGGCTTCCAACTACTAGGCGGGGGCATGATTGTGTGTATGTTGTGGTAGATAGTTTTTCTAGAATGGCTATCATGGTAACATGTAAAAAAATTATTTCTGTAGTAGAGACTACCAAGGTATTTTTTGAACATGTTTGGGTTTATTTTGGTTTTCCCAAAAGCATTATTTCTGATAGGGATAGCAGGTTCATTAGCAAATTTGGGTTTGCACTATGGGCTAAAATGGACACAAAGTTGACAAACTCCACAACATTCCATCCCCCAAATAGATGGACAGACATAAGTGGTGAATCGAATGATCATTCATATCTTATGGATGTATCATTCAAAACATCCTTGCACATGTGATGAAAGCTTACCCTTCGTGCAACATAGCTACAACCGTGCACTCCATAGTACTACAGGGCATAGTCCATTTGAGGTTTGTCTTGGGTATCAGCGATTGGCACCTATGGATGTAGCACTGCTAGTTTTACAATATGATAGTTTATTGAATGCTGACAAGGAGGTAGATAAAGAAGAAAAATTCATTGATATAATTAGACACCTATAACAACAAGTTCATGAGATTTTGGAGGAGAGTAATAAGAAGTATAAGGAAAGGCATGATAAACATAGAACTCCTCATCACTTTTAGATTGGTGACAAGGTATGGTTACTTCTTTAGAAAGAGCGCCTTCATGGACTAAACAAGAACCTTCATCCTCTTTTTTATGGTCCATACACTATTATGAAGCAAGTTGGTGAGAATTCTTTTGAACTTAATTTTCCATCCTTCTTATGCCTGCATCTAGTTTTCAATGTTGAATTGTTGATACCCTATTTTCCTCCTTTGTAGGACATTTCCCAAGCTACTGAAAAGATTCAAGCTACAAAATTATCTACTATAGTTCCATTCTAGTGTGACTATGTTACTAATTTTATTTTAAAGACTTTGAGAAATCAGAACATTCCTCTTTATTAGGTGGTTCAAGCTGGTCAGCATCCTCATCAAGGAAAGTGGTTAACTAAGGAACAAATTGAATCACAATTTTCTCATTTGTTGTAGTAGATTAGTGAAATGGGGCCCATTTCCTCTCAAGGAGGGAGGAATGATTAGGATGGAATTGGGAAAATACTAAAATATAATTTTTTAGTATTTTCTATGTCTCAGTAAACAACATTTTTGAAGGTCTTCGGGGCATTTATGGGCATGTCTCCTCCGAAGAAGTGCAGCCTTGGTTTCACTTCTGAGATTTGGGTCTACAATTTTTTATTATATTTCCAATGAAGTAAACAATTGCAAATCGGACATAGGACTATAAATTTATGCCTTCTCCATGTCGGCCTCATATTTTATATAGTTTTTTGAAATTTTTAGTAGTTTTAGTAAGTTTATTTGTAACAAACATTATGATGAATCTTCATTTCATTTCCAAGGTATTCTAGTGACCCTTGGGACCCATCATATTTGTATAAACTCCAATTTCAAATATAATAAATTAATTTTTGGCTTGCAATTATGTTGTTAATCTTCTGGTTTTTATATTGAACTTGACAATACCGCAGGTATCACACCAGGTATTATAATATGATTCATAAATTAGATCAGGTATGGTATGGGGTAGAGTCATAGTTACTTGCTTCAACGAGATCCACATGATAAACTAGACTCAACCATTATTTTTTATATTATATGTGTGCATATATTCATCTTTTTAATCACAGGTTTGTAGGTATCGGGCTATGTCTTCCCTGAATTGGCTGGAGTGAGCATTGTAACCACCTAAATTTAGTCTGTCCCAACTATGGACCCTATTTTCCCTAAGTGTGATCATACCCTCGATTATGTCCAAATGACCCTGTTACTGCTTGGCATAATTGTTTAAATCAATTTAATGTCCTAGGTGATTTTTATCACTAAATTATATTAACTATTATAGCCATATAATTCAAATCAATTTTGACCAATCAAATTAAACCAAAATCAAACATGGCTATAGTATTTAATTATAAAGGAATTAAATAAATTGTTAAATCAATTACACACTTACAAATAACCCATTCCCATAGCCTATTTAATTTAATTAAAATGGCTATAGTCCCCTAAATTATTAAAAAGAAATTTCATTGTTTAAATAATTAATTCTTATATTTCTAAATGAATTAAATAAGTTTATTTCATTTATTAATATTCCCCTAAACCCCAACCTAACCTATCTCAACCACTTCTACCCTGGGTTCTAACCCTTCTCAACCCATTCACCCATGCTAATCTAATTATAATCCTAACTCTACCCTAACCCACCTCCTAATGTTGTCACATTCCATTAAGGAATGCTTAGCAACTCAACCCACTTGAGAAAGTCCACTTTATCAAGCTTGACTTTCTTAAGGTCCACTTTCTCAAGCCATCCTCTTACATCCTCCCTTACCTCTTTAAGGCTTTCATTAATGCCTTATCAATGAAGATGCCTTAAGCCTATGTCTCTCCCATGCCTTATTAATTCCTTGGGCATTAATGTCTCTTACACCTTCATTAATGAGCCCCTTCACTCATTAATTCACCTTGTCCCCCCTCTCTCTCATTCTTCTATAAATAGAAGCCATTTTTGAGAGGAAATAAGCCTTCACATTAGATAAAAAATACATTGTTATGCTATTGGATTACTCTTAGGATCATATTGAACTTCTTATTCCATGCTTTTTCATTGTTAAATATTCACATGATTAGAGCTAGAATGCTTGTTTTTCATCTTTTTAGCTTGTTTTAATCTAAAAATCCTTCATACTAGGTTGTATTCATCACTGATTTGTAGCATATTCTGAGGGATGATATGTTACTAATTACACTCCTCCTAGTTAGCAGGCAATAGGTTGATATTAGTGGTTTTGAATATTTTATCTAACCTTTTGGACTAATTCAATGACTTATTGAGTGTTTGTGTCTTTTTTATCAGGTACCCAAATACGCACGTATATTTTTGGCGCCCAACAACGATCCATATATAACTAACAATGACCATTTTAATAATGAGCTTAATCTTATTGATCTAAACATCAAAGATATTAACTTAACAAATCGTGTCATGTCGGTTAATAGTTGTGATGCTATCGCGATGTTGTCCTTCCCAGAATCCGACTCCCTAACATTGGTACTTCCAAACCTAATCGATTGGACTAAAATAGATCCCACTCCTATCCTCAACTTTCCCAATGACCACTCCCTATATTTTTACCTTAATGCTTGTGAACCTCACCCTTCTTCCACCAATGTGAGGAGCAAGAACATGTCACAGGAGTATATCAAGTTTCTTAGTCACAAATTGAAAAATAAAAAGAAAAAGTGGACTGATGGTGAAAACCACTCTGTGGCAGTATCAGATCCCAAAATAGTAAAGAAAAAAGATGTATCCAATGATGAAAACCTCTCAGAGGCACCAAAGGATGAGACTCTTGATATTCTCCTTGAACACTTTCAGGAAATATCTTCGGTATTGATTGAAGCAACACAGCTAGTGAACTTGGGCACTATTGAAGATCCTCATAGAGTTCATCTAGCACAATCTCTATCAGAAGAAGAGAAGGCACAGTTCACAGAATTATTGAAGGAGAAAAAGATCAACTTTACCTGGTCCTACACTAATATGCCAAGGCTAGATCCCAATCTCATTATGCACCACTTATCTATAGCTCTCGGGATCAAGCCTGTGAAACAAAAACTTAGAAAAATGCATCCTCATATTGCATTACTGGTGAAAGCAGAATTGGAAAAGTTGTTGAAAGCTGGATTTATTTGAGTCATTGCCTATGCAACATGGATCTCCAATGTGGTCCCCATTTCAAAATCTGATAAATCTATTAGGATCTGCACGGACTTTAGAGACCTCAACAAAGCATGTCCAAAAGATGATTTCTCTCTACCAAACATTGACATGATCATAGACCTTATAGCTGGCTTTTAGATGTATTCATTAATGGATGGATTCTTGGGCTATAATCAAATCAAGCTCGCCCCTAAGGATCAAGAGAAAACTGCATTCACATGTGCATAGGGCACATTTTGTTGGAACATCATGCCATTTGGGCTAAAGAATGTCGGTGCAACATATCAAAGAGCTATGACAACAATATTCCATGACATGATGCACAAAAACATGGAGGACTATGTCGATGACACACTGGCTAAATCCAAAGAAAGAGATACTCATATTGCTGATTTAAGAAACATATTGGATCGAATGGAATAGTTCCAACTCAGGCTCAATCCAAAGAAATGTGCCTTTGGGGTCCAATCAGGAAAGCTCCTAGGATTCATAGTATCAGCAAAGGGAATTGAGGTAGATCCAGTGAAGGTAAAGCTATTCTCAAGATGACTCCTCCACGTAATATCAGTCAAATGAGGACACTACAAGGGAGACTTTAGTCTATCAGGAGATTTATGTCCCAACTTGCAGATAAAGCACAACCCTTTACTAAGCTACTACATAAAGGGGTTACATTCAATTGGGATGAACACTGTGAAGCAAACTTCAGAGAATTGAAGGGGTACCTGGCTGCTCCACCTATTCTTATGGCTCCTATTCATGGAAAGCCCTTACTTCTATACATTTTAGCTACAGCCACATCCCTAGGAGTATTACTAGCACAAGAGGATGAAACAAAGAAAGAGCGAGCTATCAACTACATTAGTAGAACTCTAGTCACTTATGAGCTCAATTATAGCATTATTGAAAAAGTATGCTTAGCAATCATCTTCACATCATAAAAATTGAGACACTACATGCTCTCTCATACAGTCAAGCTCATTGCTAAGATCGATTCTCTAAAGTATCTTTTGAGTAGAACAACATTAACAGGACATTTGGCAAAATGGATCCTAATTCTAAGTGAGTTTGACATTGAGTATGTCGAACGAAGAGCTATCAAAGGATAGGTACTTGTAGATCAATTGGATGATTCACCGCTCTAGGATGATGAACCATTACTAATTGAATTTCTTGATGAAACAATCATGCATCTCACCGAACATCCATGGAATATGTACTTTGATAGTTCATTTACTCAACAAGGATCTGGAGCAGGGGTCCTCTTCATAAATCCACAAGGATACAAGATTCCCAAATCTTTCAAATTAACGTTTCCATGCACCAACAATATCTCAGAATATGAAGCATTGGTCAATGGCCTCAAGCTTGCCATGGAATGGAAAATCATTGAGTTACATGTATATGGTGACTCCCAACTAATTATCAATCAAATCAATGGGGAGTATCAAACAAAAGATGAAAATTTGATGCCCTAAAAGCAACTAGTTGATGATCTAAAGAAATACATTGTCTTCGTCACCTTCCAGCTAATACCAAGATCAGAGAAAAAAGCTGCAGATGTTATGGCTATGTTGACATCCATGTTACAATTGGAGGAGCATCAATTTCGCTATGATTTCTTGGTGGAAGAAATATCCCATCCTACTTTTGCTAACCCTGAATACCAGGTAATATGTGCCTTGAATACCCCAGATCCATCTTGATATGCCAGTATCATTGCATACCTTTTCGACTAAACCATTCCTGTCAATCTATCTAGAAATTAAAAAAGATCCTTGATTAGGACAGCATCGCGTTACGTCCTCATAAATAACAACCTATATCAATGTAGTCTCGACGGTACACTTCTATGGTGTTTAGAACTCAAAGAGTCTGATCTAGAATTAAAAGATGTCCATGAAGGTGTATGTGGATCACACTCGAATGGCTTTTCATTAGCTAAGAAACTACTCAGAGTAGGCTATTATTGGCCTACCATGGAGAAAGATGCTATTCAATTTTCAAAATCATTTCTTAAATGCCAAACACATGGAAACCTTATTCATGCTCTTGCCAGAGAACTGATACCTTTTATAACACACTGGTCATTTCAGCAATGGGCCTTTGACTTGGTTGAACAAATATATCCCAACTCTTCAAATGGACACAATTTTATCATTATGACCACTGAGTATTTCACAAAGTGGGTCGAAGCCATGCCGCTAATCAAAGCCACTGGCAAATAGGTAGCTATGTTCATTCTGAACTACATTATTTGTAGATATAGGATACCCTCTTCAATTGTGACAGACAATGGGGGCCAATTTAAAAATCAAGACATTGATGACCTTTGTGAATAGTTCCATATCACCCAACATTGCTCCTCAATCTATTACCCTCAAGGTAATGGACAAGCTGAGGCATCAAACAAGAATATTCTCAAAATTCTACACAGAACTGTGAGCAAGTCTGGTAGAGACTGGCATCTACAACTAAATCTAGCACTATGGGCCTACAGAACAAGCATCAGAACACCAACTAGAGCCATGCCATTTTCTCTAGTCTATGGCACTGAGGTAGTACTATCTATTGAGGTTGAAATACCATCTTTGCAGATATCTTTACAAGGATTAGTTGCTAATGAGCAGTACCACATTGATCACATAAACTCTCTGGACCTACTAGATGAGCGCAGACAAAAAGCGTTAGATCACCTCAAATTGTACCAAGCAAGGATGTCCAAAGGTTACAACAAGAAGGTCAAACCACGCAAGTTTGAGGTGGGAGACCTTGTCCTAAAAGAAAATCCTAAGAACCAGCCTAACAGAGAACAGAAAGGAAAGTTTGAACCTAACTGGCTGGGACCATATGTTATCACTGCTACTTTTGGGACTGGGGCTTACCAATTATCTACACCTGAGGGAGACATTCTTCCAGATCCTATCAACACTCTACATTTGAAGCAGTTCTATGCTTGATGTTCGGCTAGCAGAGCCTGTACAACAAATAGTTCTAGAAAAATACCAAAAACATTTAGAAATTTGATCCTGAAGAAATCCAAAAACAGTGGAAAAAGTCCTACAAAATGGGTATCCTTGGTGAAAACCTGGTAAACATACGCCTTGATAATATAAAAACATTCAAAAAAATAAAAAATAAAAAAAATAGCAAAAAAAAAAATTGAAAAAAGAGAAAAGTGCCTTGATGAGCACCTCGTAAAATAGGCATCTTGGTAGCAAAAAGAGAGAGAGAGAGAGAGAGAGAGAGAGAGAGAGAGAAGATCTTGCCAAGTGGTAAAAACCTAGCAATTAGGTGTCACTTGTGTTCTGCGCTCCATCTATCAATGCACTACTGATACTAGGCCTTCATAATTTTTGCCTGTGCTCATACGCTGACTTTATTTTCCTACATGACTATCTTATCCTTGCTTGGGATTTGTCTATCTTTACGTCTTAGGAATAATTCATTCTGCACTGGGGGCATCTTTGTTGGAATAGTCAGTTACGGTTGCTAGGTTGCTCTAGGATGGTTTGCCTCACAGACACAATGTTTCTCGACACATGCAAAACAATGTCACTTTTCAAAACAAGGGTGTCTTTTCATAACATGGGACATGACATTTACATTCACAGCATTCCTACAAAGCCGTATTGGATTGCAAACAAGAATGGATTATCCTATCAATGCACAGACATGGAACACCATATTGCTTATATTCTAATTTTCTGATTAATGAATCTTTATAGTGTTTGACATATGGATGAACAAAGTACTAATTAACACACAATTTGCTATTGGTTTGATTATAATTATTTAATGTCCTGATGATGTTTTCAACTGGGGGCATCTAAGTAATTATAAATTTTATTTGATTGATTCTCAATTGATGATTTATTATGTCTTCTTAGTTACTCAATGACGTCTGCACAAAGACAAAGAGTCACAAGGATAGGAGGCATAATGTTTTCTTGATTTTGTGTATGGTAATTATTCCACATAATCTAATAAATTTCACCTAACTTGGATGTTTATGGTAAGAGCTGCTACTATGGGTAGATAGCCGCATATATCTCGATCTTTGTTATGTGTAAACTACGGTGAGTTTGACACAATTTCCTTATTTTTTTTCTAATCTAGATTCTCACTAAGGTATATGAATCATAATGTACCCAAGGATATGAATTTTCAAAGTCATTGTGGGTCCAATATCTTACCTTAGTCAAGATCTGGTATATTAAAAGGAAGGTGACTATTTTGTTATCCTAACTTCTATGCCTTGATGCCTAAGTCTATTTCTGATATTTTAATACAACATAGTATTCATATTATCATAATATTAGTGGGTATTAGTGATGGTTGTACTATCAGGTGGTATCCATTTCAAAAAGTGCCCAATGATGATAAAAATATTGCAATATTTGCTAATCAGTGACAAGTCCTAAGAGTATGCATATAGCTACATTTAGAGATTGCATGATGCATTTTTGAAAGAAAAACATAAGGATTTGAGCTCAAACTCCTTTCTATTTATAATTCATCTGAAATCCAAGTTTATTACTAATACCCATGCTTCCCGAAATATTTGATCTATCGTGAACAAAATTGAACTCATATTTTCAATGTGATTAACTTGGTACTTGTGTGTTTACTCTTAAACACACCCCTGCTCCTTCACTTCTTCTACTCTGTTCTTTCTTTCCCTAACTACTTCCTGCAAGTAATATGTTCTTTTCAACTGAGAGATTTATTTCTTTTCCTTTGGTTTCGTTCCCGAGGGGGCATGATCACACTATCATCAATTAAATTTTTGCTCGAAACAACATCAAAATGACTTCGTTATCAAACAAACTAAGGGCATAACAGTTTTCTTGACTAAAGTCAGAACTGTTGGATAGAAAGATTTGGTTCTCATAAGATGGATATCTTATGTTTCCTCATTTTAGAAGATTTTTAAAGCTCCTAGCAGCTTCATACTAGCTTTTGGATGACAACCAAGTTCAGAATCAGTATTATCAATCTTTGGACGACAACCAAGTTCATAATTGGTATTTTTAAAATCTGTTATTGATCTTTGCACGACAACCAAGTTCAAAATCAATTCTATCAGTTTGGTTTGATCAAGTGCGAGACTGATCTCATCAACATTTTGCTCAACAACCAAGAATAAGATTCTCAATCTTTCTGAAGTCAAAATCAAAAAATTTCTTTGAATCAATGCGCTGCTTGCACATCAATTCAAAGAGGGGAAAATGTAACCACCTAAATTTAGTCTGTTCCAACTATGGACCCTATTTTCCCTAAGTGTGATCATACCCTCGATTATGTCCAAACAACCCTGTTACTGCTTGGCATAATTCTTTAAATCAATTTAATGTCCTAGGTGATTTTTATTACTAAATTATATTAACTATTATAGCCATATAATTCAAATCAATTTCGACCAATCAAATCAAACCAAAATCAAACATGGCTATAGTATTTAATTATAAAAGAATTAAATAAATCCTTAAATCAATTACACACTTACAAATAACCCATTCCCATAGCCTATTTAATTTAATTAAAATGGCTATAGTCTCCTAAATTATTAAAAAACAATTTCATTGTTTAAATAATTAATTCATATATTTCTAAATGAATTAAATAAGTTTATTTCATTTATTAATATTCCCCTAAACCCCAACCTAACCTATCTCAACCACTTCTACCCTGGGTTCTAACCCTTCTCAACCCATTCACCCATGCTAATCTAATCATAATCCTAATTCTACTCTAACCCACCTCTTAATGTTGTCACATTCCATTAAGGAATGCTTAGCAACTCAACCCACTTGAGAAAGTCCACTTTCTCAAGCTTGACTTTCTTAAGGTCCACTTTCTCAAGCCATCCTCTTACATCCTCCCTTACCTCTTTAAGGCTTTCATTAATGCCTTATTAATGAAGATGCCTTAAGCCTATGTCTCTCCCATGCCTTATTAATTTCTTGGGCATTAATGACTCTTACACCTTCATTAATGAGCCCCTTCACTCATTAATTCACCTTGTCCCCCCTCTCTCTCTCTCTCTCTCATTCTTCTATAAATAGAAGCCATTTTTGAGAGGAAATAAGCCTTCACATTAGATAAAAAATACATTGTTATGTTGTTGGATTACTCTTAGGATCATATTGCACTTCTTATTCCATGCTTTTTCATTGTTAAATATTCACATGCTTAGAGCTAGAATGCTTATTTTTCATCTTTTTAGCTTGTTTTAATCTAAAAATCCTTCATGCTAGGTTGTATTCGTCACTGATTTGTAGCATATTCTGAGGGCTGATATGTTACTAATTACACTCCTCATAGTTAGCAGGAAATAGGTCGATATTAGTGGTTTTGAATTTTTTATCTAACCTTTTGGACTAATGCAATGACTTATTGAGTGTTTGTGTCTTTTTCATCAGGTACCCAAATACACACGCACAAGCGTTCCTTATTGCAATATCTCAATGGTAAGAGAGGGGAGATAATATTTAGGCCTAAATCTATACCTTAAACCCTTATTTTTAACTATAAATAGACAAGAATATGACTGACTATCCTATCTTAATCTGTCAAGTGTCGTGGATTTTTGAGTCTTTCTATGTGTGCTTGTGTCTGTTTGAGTTGTCTCTCTATTTCAGTTTTTTTTTTATTAGATGGTTTTCAGTTGATTTAATGATGCTTTTGGCTTGATTTATTTAATGAATATTTATGGTAAATATTAATGTTAATTATTGCACCTTGGATAAGGTTAAAACATTGATATATTAAATATATGGCTATTTAATAATTAAATATTAATTAAATTTCTATATTTAATTAATTGATTTAATTATTAAGTCTTGATTTAAATAATTGAGATTTAATAAATATTAAATCCAATAATTGTAATTAATTATGCAAAGTTGAATTATTAAATATTACCTTAAGTTGCATGATTAATTGTTTCATTTAAATCAAAATATTCTCATGCATTTTCAATTATGACTTTATTTTTATATTATAAAGTTGAGTTGTGCATCTCTTTAAGTGAAATTAAAAATAAAGCATTTCTTTTAATTTTTAATTAGATAATTAATATTCCATTAAGGTTTTACTTTTTGAAAACCTAATTGCCTGGTTTTCTATATCCTTGGATTGAAAGTCATTTTGGAGGTTGTTCAATCAGGGAGAATGAGAATTCAGGTGATTGGAGATTAGTGGAAAACTTAGGAGTATTTTGGATTCTTCATTGCTTTGGATTAGATTTGGTTCCTCTCATCAATTACTAAGGTATGATCACGATCTTGAAAATTCTAGCTTCCAAATTCATGTCTTTTATGCATCTGGAATGCTACCTGATCCTTTGTTTGAATCTTCCTTGTTTGTTATTATGTGATTTTATTACTTAAAATTAAAAGAGTGTGTTATTGGATCAATTCTATGGGTTTTATTTCATGAATGCATGCCAGATCTATGTTTTGGTTGTTTGAGCATCAGGGTTTTCAATTGGAATGATTTAGTTTTTAATATTGCCCTTAGGGTTTTAGATCTATGAAAATGTATTCTTTGAGATAAATTTGTTATTGTTGTAAAATTTGGCTTGAAACCTTTAGATCTGTAAATTCCTTACCTTGAAAAGTAGAAATTCCACCTTTACCAGGTTCTTGCCCAAATCCTAGATCTAGATCTGCATGGAAACATAACAATAAGGTTAATTTACATGCTTAGAAAACTCTCTTAAGGAAATAAAGAATTAATATTAAATTTAGAATATATTTCCTTGTTTGCATCAAATTGCATGTTTTAAAAAAATCCTTCTTTACTTCCTTTAGGGCTATTGGTTGAGGAAAAATATCTCTTCTATTGGGAAATATGTTTTTTTATCAATTTACTATTGGAAAGAAAAAAAATTGATATTAGTGTTGTTGGGAAAAAAGGTTAAATAAAAAAAAACACCTTGCTGGAAAATCACAAACTCGTGAAGATCTTATTTAAAAAAAATACAATATAAAATAAAATATAAAATAAGATTTATTTTTTTAAAAATAAAGAAAAAAAAATTTAAATTTACAAGTGTTGGGAGGTGGGGGCCACCAAACCCCCAACTCACGTGGGCCGCGGCTTGGCCAAGCATGACAGCAAAGCTGTTGGTGTGACAGCCAAGGCTATCAACATGACAGTATGATGTTAGCCGCAGCCAGCCCCACGAGCCTTCCTTTAAGGAATTTTAGTGCGGGGGAATGGAGGGGTGCGGGGCCCAACCCGCCCACTTGCTTTTTTTACATTTTTTAAAATTAATTAAAGTTTTTTAATTATAGTTTTAGTTTGATTTCAGTTTTTATTTATTTATTAATAAATTTAGTTATGTTAGTGTGTGTGTGTGTGTGTGTATATATATATATATATATATATAGTTTTCATTATCCTAATTAATTCATTTAGTTTTAAATAGTTTTCTTTATATATATGTGGTTTATTAAATTAATTAGTAATAGTATTTATATTAAAGTTTGATATTGATATCTATTATTAAATGCTACATTTATATTTTCTTATTGTTGTAGTTATAGTTGAGTTTTAGTAATTATTTAATAGATTAATTTATGTGTTAGGGTGTATAAATTAATCTATAGAGGTTTAAATTGCATTTTCCATAGAAATTAATTATAGTTTTGTTAGTAATTTTATTAGATAATTGAATTTGCATAATGTTATTATAGATTTTTTTTATCTCTATGCTCTGATTGGATTCTTCTTGATATGTGTTATTCATGCCATGATATATTTTGGGTGATTATTGAAATGAATAGTGTATTCTGTTCTTGTATGAAACTTTATCGTTTTGGGTATCTGTTGGGGATAGTTGACTTTTAGGATGTAAAATCAGAGGTTTTGAGATTTTTGTATTCTTCATGGTGTCTTGTGTGATTTTTAGTGCAAGTTCCTTATGATTTCAGTTTGGTCTCAATTATTTATACCCAACATGGTTTGTCTAGGCTTGTCTTTTGTGATTTTGTGAGAGTACTTTAAGTTGCTATTGTTAATTGCGAACTAGTGTGATCTTGTATGGGTAGGAAGCAGTGCTGAGATTTATGCTATACCTTCATGATTTTTTTATGACCTAGGTAGGTTAATTGAGTGTATAGAGGGGAAGTGGCTTGCAATGGGGGTTGGGACCTTAAGTGGGTACTAGGGTAACTCATTGGAAAGTTACTTAATAAGTGAAAACATGAAATATTTAAGGGGTTTTAAAATGAACTAATAGGATATCTAAGTCTCTACCCATGCCTTGAGTTTTATTATAGGCTAGGATGGGAGTTAGAATCCTTGTCTTTACGAAAGGATTACTGAGCCACATAGAGTCACTTGTAGGCCAGAGTCTAGGGAGGACTACTAGGGTAACTCAAGGGTAGACTTATGTGATGACACTTCCCTATATATAGGTTAGGTTATCCTACGTGTATCAGTTACCTCTTGTATTGCATAGATTTCCTTATTGTGTTTTAGAGAGCTTCTAGGATCTTCCTATGCATTTATGTATGATGTCTTGTATACCTTTGATGATACTTTCTTATTGTATACCCATGTGAGTGGGCTTGATATTATCTCCTTAGCACAGTGGAATGAACCTTTGGTTCCACAAGGTTGGGTGGTAGTGATTCTTATTACCATTGAGATCCAACGTTCTTCTTCATGATTGGATGATCCTTGTTGCAATTCTATCTTCTTTTTCTTCTAGAGACTTGTTCAGTTTCATGAGTTGTATATTTGTACCATATGCCTATATTGGTTACCATCCTTTCAGAGGATGTATTGTATTTTTATGTATTATTTCATATCCTACGACTTGTGCAGTGGATGTTGATTCGGTTGTATACCTTGGGTATCAGTTGTATATGTGGTCATATTATATGAGATGTGTATTGGATTCAGTTAATATATCTTTTATGTTATGCTCTTATTGTTGTTCTTCGTAGATTAGTTTGCTTAAGTAATTCTACGTCAAGGAACCCTCGAGAATTGTTATCTTTGTTGAGTTGTATTTATGTGTATTTCGTGTATTTAATTGTGTTGCTTCCACATTGTTATCATTATTGTTTGTAAAAAATTTTAAAAAAATTATCCAAATAACTTAGTTGCATGTTTAGGTTAGTTCTCCTGGGTTCCCTGGCGGGGCATTACAACTTCATCAAGTCAATGTTATTGTTCATGTTCAATCTATGGTAGCCAATATGCTTGTGATCACTGTCAAAGGATGCACTCAATCAAGTTTTTTAAACACCTAACAAACCTATAGTTATTTTTAAGGCTTATCCTCAACATCCTTTTCAATCTTTCACTACACCTGTGATTGCAATTAAAGGATATAATCAACAAAGTTCTTAACAAACTCCGAATAAGACAATTATAACCATGAAAGGAAAATCTAGGGATCCTTTGGAGTTTGTTAAGGAATATCATGTGGTGTCTCATACCTATCATACAAGAAACAATCCTCAACCTATTATTCTGGTTGTTCCTACTTCTCTCCCACATTCTCAACCTATGCTTCCTCCTCTGCCCCATCTTCCTCAACATCTTGGAAAGGATTATGATTTGGTAGAGAAATTATGTGTTACTCCGGCTAAGATTTGTCTTTGGGAACTTCTTCAAACTTCTCCTACATATCATGAATCCTTGAAAAAAGTTGTAACCACTCTTCCAACTCCACCACCTAATCTGGATAATATCAATTGCTTTCTGGAATATGTTGGCACCCACAAATTTTATTTTCATGTTTCTCTCTTTTAGGGTTTTTAAACACATTTTGGGGTTTCCCTCTTATTTCTCTCGCATTGTGTTTGTTAGGGTTTTATTTTTTGCATCAGCTAGGTGAATGCTTCTTCCTTGTTATGATATTTATTGTTGATTCATCTCAAGGACTAATTTTTCATAATCTTATTTTTCCATGTCATCATTGAGTTTGGGTGAAGAAGTTCATCTAGCATGTTGTTGTTTTTCTCTAGCTCTTGGGTTCAGTGAAAATTTGATGTTTAAGGTTGCAAGCTAGCAAGTGCAGTGTTATATGTCAAGGTATTGGGTTTTCACTAGCTCGCAATATTTTTATGGTAAGTGCTTTAGACCCACGAGCTGGCAAGTAACATGCTAGTGGTTAAAATTTTAAGTTGTCTCCATCTCATGAGGTTATCAAGTGTTAAGTGTTATCAGGTCATGAGTTAGCAATAGGATGCCATGTGTCTCATTTATGTGACTAACATAATGCTTTTATTTCCATTTATTGCAAGCTTGCAAGATACAACATAATTTTCTTCTCATGTTAGAGAATTGGCAAGTGGCTTCCACGTGGAGGATTTCAAATGTTATAAAAGTTAAGTTTTCAAGCCTTCGCTATCTCTCAAGTTGTAATGGAGATTAGTGATACGGTTGGATAGCTGGAGATAATGGTTGTTGATAGCTCATGAGATGGTTGGAATATTCCTTTTTTAACTTGAGAGTTGGCAAATGATTTCCATGTGGAGGGTTTAGATTTATTTTGAGTAAAGGCTTTGTTATGGAATCTCAAGATAAAATGACATTTTATGTTTAAAGTTGAGATTTAGCAAGCAGTTTCCATGTTGTAAAGGTCTTAAGGATGGAAGGTTATCTCCAATTCTTGGTGATTAATAATGTGAAAAAATAAAATCTTGGAGAGATGGCGACAATAAGTTTTGTGCTAACATTTGCTAGGTCGATGTGGTTAAGAGTTTAATATTTTCTACTAGTGAGCTAGCGATAATATTTTATTCACTATTGTCTCCAAGTCATGGTGGTTAGAGACCATAAATTTTTGATGTCATGATTTATCAATGGGCGGTTTGATTTCCTTGGCTATCGGCTAGCGAGGGTTTGAAGCTTTGACATTTTCAACTCGATTGTAATGCCCCACTAGGGAACCCAAGAGAACTAACCTAAACATGCAACTAAGTTAACAAGACAATTTTTTTAAATATTTACAAATAATAATGATAACAACGTGGAAGCAATATAATGAGATAAATGACATACACATAAATACAACTCAACAAAGGTTACAAATCTTGAGGGTTCCTTAATGTAGAATTACTTAAGAAAACTAACCTACAAAGAACAACTATAAAGAACTAACATGAAAGATATATCAACTGAATCCAATAATATTTGTCTCATATAATAAGACCACATATACAAATGATACCCAAGCTATACAAATGAATCAACATTCTATACACAAGTCACAAGGTATGCAATAATACATAACAATACAATACATCCTCTGAAAGGATGTCAACCAATATGCAGATATGGTAAAAGTATACAACTCATGAAACTGAACAAGTCTCCAGAAGAATAAGAGGATAGAACAACAACAAGGATCATTCAAGCATGAAGAAGAACTTTAGATCTCAAATGGTAAAAGAATCACTACCACCCCACCTCATGGAACCAAAGGTCCACTCCCAAAGTGCTGAGGAGATAATATCAGGCCCACTCACATGAGTATATAGAAAGAAGGAAAAAATAAAGGTATACAAGACATCATAAGAAAACACATAGGAAGATCTTAGAATCTCTCAGAAATACAAAGAAAGAAGTGACAAATAAGAAAGGGTATCCTGATAGCTATCTAACTCTAGGACAATCGATGCATGTAGAAAAACTTAAGTTGTATATAGGAAGGTGTCATCATATACATCTAACCCTTAAGTTTCATCCTGGTAGTCTCACTGGGACCCGACACTCAAGTGACCATACATGGTATTAATGACCTCTCAAACAAACAAAGTCACTAACTATGCCAGAAACACACCCCTCAAGATGGAAAGAATCATATCATCCTCCATCTTATCCTATAATAGTGCTCAAGCATGGGTGAGGAAACATATCTTATTAGTTCATTTTAAAACCCCAATTAATTATTATGTTATCACTTGTTAAGATTTCTTATAATAAGTGATCTTGGCACCCACTTGTGGGCCCTGGTGCTTATTGCAAGCTATGCCCTACTACACAACTAGGTAACCTAACCTAATGCTCAAATCAAAAGAAATTAAAACCAAAACAATAAAGAATTATCATAAATAATAATTTATGATAATCACCAAGGAAAATGTAGGAGCATAACAAACAACATATCATCCTATACAAGGATCCAAACTGTCCATCCCATACTAGACATATCAACAGAACAATACAAATTATTGTATCACATCACAAGATCAATGATCATCAAAATATCACAAGAACCTATCTCCATGCATGAAGTAACTTAATCCAAAAGATAAGCATTTAGTACACAAAACCATCAGAATAGTAGAAATAAGGTGACCAAGATAATTAGGGCTCAACACAAAAGTGGTCATCACCTTTTCGTGGTTAAAATAACATAATGATCAGAGACTCGGAGAACACACAACATAAGCAACAGATGTAACACAACCATACAAGAACCAATCAAGAGATGAAAATGGTTATAAATTCTCACAATATAAACCCAAGGTGCACAAAAATAAATCCATAAAATAAATAAAGTCTCAGAAGAAAAAATCCCTCCTAGGGCATCACTCTACCCGAAGTGGAAAAAAATATGCAAGTACAGAAAACACAACAATAAAGCACCCACATTATTTAATTTAATTGAATTTTTTTCTTCTTTTTGTAGAAAATAGAATTTCTAAAAATAGAATACCACTCCATGCGAATTCTAAAAGGTTTTTTTTTTTTTTTTAAATAGAATTTCTAAAAAAATGTAATTTCTTGAAATAGAATTTCTAAAGAAACAAAATTTCTAAAAATAGAATACTATTGCATGCAAATTCAAACAAGAATAATTATTTTAATACAAATAAATAAATCATTTTTAAATAACATGCAAATAAATATATCTTATAAACAATTATACTCTAAAAAATCTTATTTAATTAATTTTCATAAAAAAAGAGAGAACATGCATTTATCCTCATTTTATATTTTACTATGCAATTATAGATCTACATGAAATAATATTGAATTACTTAAATAATAAAGCATATAATTTATCCCTCTTTTTCATATATTTCCATGCATATCTAGATCTGGGGTTAGGACAAGAACCTGGTAAGGGTATATTTTCTACTTTCCAACGTAAGAAATTTACAGATCTCAAGGTATAATCCATTTTGGCAACAATATCAAAGTCTCATACAAAGGAAACCTCAATAACAGATATGAAACCCTAATGGCAGTTTTAAAAAGTAAATTCTTCCAAATGAAAACCCTGATGCCCAAATTAAAATCAAAGCAATTAAATGAAACCCTTAATCCCAAAACATAGATATGACATGTAATCAAAAAGGAAAAACTACAAAATTGATCCAATAATTTTTTCTTCCAATTTTAAGGAAAATAAACACATAATATCAAACAAGGAAGATTCAAACACAAGATCCTAGCATTCCAGATGCATGAAGACATGGATCTGGAGGCTAGAATTAACAAGATCAAGATTCTACCTTAGTAACTTATGAGAAGATCCAATTTCAATCCAAAGCAATTCACAAATCCAAAATACTCCAAAATGCTCCTAAGCTTTCAACAAATCTCCAATCACCTGTATTCTCCTTCTCCCTGATTGAACAACCTCCAAAATAACTTTCAATTCAGAGATATAGAAAATCAGGCAATTAGGTTTTCAAAAAGTGAAACCCTAATGGAATATTAATTATCTAATTAAAAATTAAAAGAAATGTTTTATTTTCAATTTCACTTAAAGCAATGCACAACTCAACTTTATAATATAAAAACAAAGTCATAATTGAAAATGCATGAGAATATTTTTATTAAATAAATCAATTAATCATGCAACTTAATGTAATACTTTAATAATTCAACTTGCAAAATTAATTACAATATTTAGATTTAATATTTATGAAATCTTGATTATTTAAATCAAGACTTAATAAATAAATCAATTAATTAATATTTAATTATTAAATAGCCATATATTTTATATATCAATATTTTAACCTTATCAAAGGTGCAATTATTAACATTAACATTTACCATAATTAATTATTAGATAAAACAAGCCAAAAGCATCATTAATCTAACTAAAAACCATCTAAACAGAAAAACCAACTGAAATAGAGAAACAAATGAAATAGAAACACAAGCACACACAAAAAGGCTCACGAATCCACGTCACTTGATGGATTCATATAGGGTAGTCATTCATATTATTGTCTAGTTCTAGAAAAAAATAAGGGTTTAGGTTAGGGATTTAGACCTAAATATTATATCCCCTCTCTTACCATTGAGATATTGCGATAGGGCACGCTCACTCCTACCAATTTAGGGAAGACATAGCCTGGTACCTACAAACTTGTCATCAAAAAGACAAACATATGCATACATATAATATAAAAGGAATTTGGAAATGTGCTCCTACATTAGTAGTGTGGGAAATTTGGTGGGAAAGAAATAAAAAGATATTTAGGAAAATTTTGTCTCCTATTGAATTGGTACTAGAAGGCATTGAGAAATCAATTTCAGAGGTGGTTAATGCTAGTTTGAGTAAAATTCATTTTAACCCAATCATCACACATTGGGATGGTAATGTCAATTGCACATGGAAATGCATAGTTGTGCCAACAGGCTGCAGCTTACCTCAACATGTCCCATCTAAGATGGATAGATGAGCAGTTCATTGGCATCCCCCCACACTGGGTTTGGTGATGCTTAATTTTGATGGGGCTTCGCATGGAAACCCTGGCATGTTGGGGTTGGGGGCTTGTATTCGAGACTCTTAGGATGATATCCTTGCACTTACTACCTCTCCTCTTCCTAAAGGTACAAACAATCTGGTGGAGGCTCATGCTTTATTTGCTGGTTTAAATCTCACCATGTAGGGAGGTTATAATCACCTCCACATTGAAGGGGATTCTCTAGTTGTTATAAATGCTTGCATTAAGCAGAAAATACACTCATGGAAGCTTCAGTACATTTTCACCCAAATTTGGAACCTATTAGATAAGTGCCATGAAGTTTATCTCTCCCACATGCTTCGGGAAGGAAATAGAGTTGCAGATTTTTTGTCCAATTTGGGTTGTGATGGTACTGTGGTCTCAACTTTGAACCCGATAAACTTTATATCAGAATATGGTGGTCTTCAAAGTGTAATAGATGAAGATTGGTTGGAATGCGGCAGGTGAGTAGTCATTAATATCTAGACCGGTGAGGCAAATCAAATCATTAAGCATAATAAATAAGCCTCCATACAATCACTTGCCACAATATTGGGATTTTATATCCTAGCAATATCCTCTTCACAACCTAAGGGATGCATGGTGGGTTTTCTCATGTTTGCCTCCAATTGGGAATTACGAATCCAAATGTTCATATGGCCACCTGCATTTCTCAAGTGCAACAATTCCTAAGTGCATTTCACATTGAATGGAATTGAAGGTAAATAAATGCTACATCATACATGAGGTCATCAATGTACATCAACATTCCTTATTTAGGGCATGTTCATAACTACTCATTCTTCAAGGAGCAAAAAATAGTCGATGATGGTGAAAGAAATGGATGTCTGTGTATGTTGCAATTTGTGCTCTTGCTTCCATGCTGAAATATTACCTAAGAACTACCAAATTTGGATTTCCCCTAATAGGGATGAAGAATTCTTGCCAAGGCATATCACTGATGAAGTGATGGATGAAATTTTTATGGCTCATTCCTCCTCCATTCAGTAGGATATCAAATAGGTAATTGGGTTAGAAAATTTTTCCCAAACATCTTTTCAGTTTCTATTTCCCTCTCAGCTTCTCTCAATATTTTTTCTCAAATGAAATAGATTTTCTGCAATCCCCATAATTTCTTGAAATCTTGGCATTCAAAGTTATCCATAAGCAGTTCTGGGTGGGTTACAAGCTTAAACAAGCCATGTAGCAACATGATTTATGGAATGGTCATGCCCTAGTTGGTGGTCTATTTTCTTGACACCAATTGATGCATAAGCATGAGTTTTTTGTGGCATACAATGGTATTAAGTGTGCACTTTAGAAGAAGAACCCCATCATTTTGAAAAATGTAATTCAAGAGTCTTCCCCTTTTCTTAGCACGCAGATTGGGGAACAAATGAAAGCTATTGGGTGTGCCCTTTTGGACATTTTGGGTATGCAATATACCCCTGCCATCCAATGAATCTCCCCTCATGATTTGTCTGCTAACTGGGACATGGATCCATTGAGAAAACATGGGAAAATTTATAGGAAGCATCGAGCTCCTTTGCCATCTCCATTGTGGGAAAGTTCTAGTGACACAAGTAGGGTGCCAAATGTAAAGATCATGCATGAATGTGATTGGGTGGTTGTAGCTACCTCTTCAGTTAAACCTGGAAAGATGCCTCATGAAGTCCAAAAGAGTGGTTGGGAGGTCTCCGCTCCTCCAAAGTGTCAAAGTTGCTAGGCATTGGGTGGGCCATTTCAATCACAGTCTGATCTTATGCACTTGTAGAATGAGCTTGGAAGGGATCTTTGGGAGTGACCGAGCTGGAGGAATAAGGGCTTTGGTCTTCCTTGAAATCATGGTGTTTTTGGAATTTTTTCTAACTCAAATTTTGGATGACGCCTACATTTTCTTTTTCCAAGCATGATGGTTGTCCTATCTGAGTTGACTATCCAAAGCATCCAGACTGGATCACCTACCAAGATACTACATTGCTACCGAATCTATACTGAGATACTGATTCTAAGCAAGTACACTAAGACACCGATACTGATGACATAATGATTACCTATTGATATCAAGATATCAAATCTAAGTAAGGACCCTGAGCCACCGATATCGATGATTTACTGAATAAATACTGACGAATTATTGATTTGCCAAGGTAATTCACTATCACCAAGCTTACTCCAAGTCTACCCTGAGGTGCTATACCAAAATCATTCTAAGTTACCCAAGTTTTGAGGTGCTTCCAAGTGGATAATATTAAGTCTCCAAGTTGCTGCAGAATTACTACCAAGTTACTGGTCGGTCTTCAGTAGCCAGATTTTGATGTAATGTCTTGGCACATAAAAATGTATTGAAAATACTCATGTCAAGACTTGGGTGGTCAAAGTAGTTCATAGGATCTCTTTGAGATTGTTTTGTAATTGAAATGAGAAGTAGGTTTTTCTTTCTAGTTCTTTCCCCATGGATTTCTTGAACTAGTTTTTATTTATTATATAATATCTATAGTCGTATCATCCACTTTTGCCTTAAAAAAAATTAATGGTTGAGACCAGTTTATCATGTAGATCTTGCCGAAGCAAGTAATTACGAATCTGTTCCATACCATACCAAACACACCAAACATAAAAGTAAAAAATACAAATGATCCATGTGAATATAAATATAGGGTCAGTATTGTTAGAAAACCATAATCAAAATGACATCATAACATATACATAACCATCCTGAAATAGCCATTAACCACATACAAATAAATGATATAATACAACTAAACTATGAATCAATAACATAATGAAAGGTAAAACATGAATATCCTTAAAATTAATTGAAATGACCAATACATACATGAAAAGGCCTAAAAGAGTTCATAAATTGAAACAAAAAGACAGACTAAGGGGTGGGTATTACATCCTCCTCACCGAAAACTAGGATTACTCCTAGAAGCCGATAACTAAACAAGTAAAGAATCTAAAGGGTTTGGATTGTAGTGCTACACCCCCTATTAATTAGGATCAAACAAGAAGATACACCCAACTCATAAACACCAAAATAATATACCAATCACAACAATCACTCATTTATATTCAAGAAGAACTAATGTAATTCAACTTAACTATCCTTTAAGATATGCATAATGAATCACAAAGAGTAATATAACTCAGATTTAAGCATAAACCAAAATCACCTTAATCATTTATTCATCATTTAATATTTCTGTAATAAGTCTATATCTTCAATGCTTTCAAAAATTATGAAATACATACATACTAAAGCTTAATTGCAGGAGACACATATTCATGTTTATATTGAATAGAAATTTGGACATTTCATGCAACTTTACTTAATGCAACACTCACACAAACATACAAATTACATAATGCATTTTATTTCCACATACAATTACAGTGCAATCTGTACGATGTCCTCCCTTATACTTACTATTAGGGGTCTACAATGAACATGATAGAAACAACACTTATCATGAAACATGGTAAAAAACACCAAAAATTTATAATAGCCACCATAAAATTCAAAGAAAAACCCAAGTGGAAGAAATTCCAAAGTTCAACATTAAATAATAAAAGGGTACCATTCCAAAAATAAATAAAATGTGACTAATGCCACAAACTAGACAACAAAAAGAGATTTGGGTGACTAATCCATTCATAGAAAATTCAAAAGAAATTAATGTTGACCCACATACAACACAACAAGATATCAATCAACCAAAATAAATCATCAATCTACAAACATTTCACATAACAAGGTGACTATGGGTAGCCACACTCAAGGGAGTAGTCACTTCACAACATCCAAAATACCTCACTCTAGATGCGTTAGAGTATGCACCCGATCACTCAAGACAGACAACTTGTTATATTTATAACATCATCTTTATGCAAATTTATGCAATTATGAATTCTACTTTGTTACTAACATTAACATTAAATTAATCATTTACAAAATGCTACAAATAGGTTACGAGTTACAAGGGTTCTATTATGGATGCAATACCTAATTTACTTGGGGACCTAGGTCCTTTACCCAATTGATATATAATGATAAGGTACAATTCCAAATCTATTAATGCACTCTTCCTAATGAATGATATATATTTTCAAAATATTCACAATGCTTTTCAACAAACAAGAATTACTTTCCAATTTCATAATCAATCATATTCCCTTAAAGTTGATTACAACACTCACACAATACAGTTCAAATTACTCAAATAAAATCAATTCAATACAACATGCAAGTCTAATCATACACAATCAATAACATCACACTCATAGGGCTAAGAAATATGTTACTCAAGATAAATCACAATTTTCTTAAAGAGAAAGAAATCACGTAACAAAGAGTTCTTAAAACTAGGAACTCAATCACCATTGCATATCACATACACCATACATCAACTATCATGCTATAACATATGAGGCAGTCCAATGACCATCACCAAGTCCTCATACATACAAACCACACAAGGCCAAAAGGAGCAATCCATCTTCTCACTATAAAAAAAAAACACTCTTATAGATGATTACGAACTTCATGAGAAACGATGAGACTAGAGACCCTAGAGTTTCAACATAGATCCTAGCATAATTCAAGCCTTAGTAGGTATTCACCTATAACAACCAAGACTAAAAATCACTCCCAAATCAAGTGGGAAGTGTATGCACCCTAAAATGGTCTCCTATACTATGGGACCCCATTCTTCAATTTATCAAATGACATAATCAATTTATCAAATTCCTGAATCAATGCTTTGCAACATTTTAATTCAAATCAATTTCCTTGATCAAATCATAATTAATTTAATTATTTAAATATTTTCTAAGGTTTTATCATTTCATCATTTATCTTATTTAATTAAAAGAAAACAATCCTTTTTTATTAAATAAAATAATCTTATTTAATTAAAAGAGATTTTAATTAAATAAGATTATTTTATTTAATAAAAAGGGATTGTTTTCTTTTAATTAAATAAGATAATTGATGAAATGATCAAACCTTAGTAGGTATTCACCTATAACAACCAAGAATAGAGACCCTAGATTTTCAACATAGATCCTAGCACAAAATGATTATGAACTTCATGAGCAACGATGAGACTAGAGACCCTAGATTTTCAACATAGATCCTAGCACAATTCGAGCCTTAGTAGGTATTCACCTATAACAACCAAGACTAAACATCACTCCCAAATCAAGTGGGAAGAACCACATACATGAATAAGAGACCATGAACAATAAGTCTAAAGATACAAGGAGACGTGTGTTAACATGCACTACAAACCACCTAATGGGCATTCAATTTTCCTAGAGCTCCCAGTGTAACAACATGGGCTCTGATACCAAGTGTAATTCCCCATCAAGGAACACAGGAGAACTAACCTAAAAATGCAACTAAGTTAATAGGATACTTTTTTTTAAATGTTTACAAATAATAATGATAACAACACGGAAGCAATATAATGAGATAAATGACATACACATAAATACAACTCAACAAAGATTACAAATCTCAAGGGTTCCTTGACATAGAATTACTTAAGAAAACTAACCTACAAAGAACAATTATAAAGGACTAACATAAAAATATATCAACTAAATCCAATAGTATCTATCTCATATAATAAGACCACATATACAATTGATACCCAAGGTATACAAATGAATCAACATCCATTGCACAAGTCACAGGGTATGTAATAATACATAAGAATACAATACATCCTTTGAAAGGATGTCAACCAATATATAGATATTGTACAAGTATACAACTCATGAAACTGATCAAGTCTCTAGAAGAATAAGAGGATAGAACAACAACATGGGTCATCCAAGCATGAATAATAATGTCGAATCTCAAATGGTATAAGAATAACTACCACCTGACCTCATGGAACTAAAGGTCCACTCCCACCATGTTGAGGAGATAATATCAAGCCCACTGGTGCAGAGCACCCTAGGGTTTAGCTCCAAGCCCTAGTAATTTGCAGAGTGATCAAAGGAGCAGATCACAGTTAGCAGTCAGATCTACCTCAACATTAACAGTTCTTAACTGCTAGCGAAAGAGTGGGTCAGTCATGCAGTCGGGAGATGATCGGTGGTTAGCATCAAATAGTCTGCGATGACACGACAAAGGCTGGTCGCCAAGTCGGGAGATGAAACAGTCTGTGATCCCGCGACCTTGCTACTCACTATTGTCGCATCATCGCCACACTGAGTGACTTAACCGCCGACCTTCTTGCGACTTGGCGATACACTGCCGTCGCATTGTCATGACTATTTCAACCTAACCGACGTTCATCCTGTGACTGTGTGATAAGCCTTGTCGTGTCATCGCAAACTATTTCCTGCTAACCACTGTGCATCTATCAACTTTGCGATCACCGTTGTCACTTCATCGCGAGCTGTCTCAAGTTAACCGCCTTGCATCTGCCGACTTCGCAATCACCGTTGTCGCTTAATCGCTAACTGTTTCATGTTAACCATCTTGCATTTGTTGACTGTGTGATAAGCCTTTGTCACATAATCATAGACTGTTTCATCTAACCTCTGATCATCTCCCGACTTGGTGACCAACCTTTGTCGTGTCATCGCAGACTGTTTGATTCTAACCACCGATCATCTCCCGACTGCATGACTGACCTGCTCTTTCGCTAGGAGTTAAGAACTATTAATGTTGAGGCAGATATCTGACTGCTAACCGTGATCTACTCCTTTGATCACTCTGCAAATTACTAGGGCTTGGAGCTAAACCCTAGGGTGCTCTGCACTATACTCCCCCCTCTGCAAAGGAAGAATTTAGTTTGAACTAGTCGACAGCAATGTTGAACTAATTCCTTGTTTTCTGCAGTCTTCTTCATCCATCCATGTCACTTCTACTTCTGGTAACCCTAACCATTTGATAAGTTATTCTCTGTATACCCTTCATCGAGTTGTCTTCTGAACTCGTGAATCCAGGATTTTCTCTGCTTACAACTTTGACTTAGCTTTCACCTGTATATCTTGAATATCTTTTCCTACTTCCATCTTTTGAGTAATCTCAGGTATCACTGGTCCTCTGTATGGAATAAGATCCTACACATTAAAAATAGGTGACATCTCTAAATTGTTAGGTAAATCAATTTTATAGGCATTCTGCCCATATTTCTCCAATATCTTGCAGGGACCTATTCTCCTCATTTGCAGCTTAGTAGGAATCCCCTTTTGTAATCTAGCTTTGTTCAGATGTACCATTACCAGATCTCTAATTTGAAATTGGACTTCTCTCCTTCCTTCATCTACCTTCTCTTTTAATCTTTGATTTGACTCAATCAGATTCTTCTTCACCTGATCATGTATCTCCTTCATAGACTATGCAAAGTCATCAACATGTCCACTTATCACTTGCTGTCCTTTTAACTCTCTGAGTTCACAAACTCCTCGTGGATGTATCCCATATACAATCTGAAATGGGATTTTCCCTGTAGTCTTGTTAACACTATCATTATAAGAAAATTCTTCTTGTGGCAACACTTGATCCCAGGCTTTCTGTACTCCTTTGTTAAGCATCTAAGCAAGTTTCCTAGCACTCTGTTGATAACTTCTGTCTGTCCATCTATTTGAGGATGGTAGGCAGAACTGTGGGACAAATTAGCTCCCAATCTTCTCCATAAGGTCTTCCAAAAATGACCCATGAATTTGACATCTCTGTTAGACACTATGCTTACTGGCAAACCATGAATTCTAACTATTTCCTTGAAAAATAAGTGAGCAATATGAATGGCATCATTTGTGGTCTTACAAGGTATAAAATGACTCATTTTTCTGAATTTGTCTACTACAAAAAAAATGCTATCATAACCAGTCTTTGTCCTAGGTAACCCCACAATAAAATCCATACTCAAAAATTCCCAAGGCCTATCAGGTATGGGTAGTGGTTGATACAAACTAGCATTTGTAGAGGTCCCCTTTGCCTTCTGACAAATTGTGCATTGCTCTACATATATCCTTACATCTTTCTACATCTTCGGCCAATAATAGTATCTATTTACTAATTCCAGAGTCTTATTCAATCCAAAATGTCCACTCAAACATCCATTGTGTTTTTCCTGTATCAGGTTCTCTCTCATGGAACACCTTGGAACACATAATTGATTGTCCCTAAACAACAAGACATTCTGCAGAGTGTAGTTAGCAAATTCATTGTGAAAGTGATTTTCAAAATCAGAGCATACCTTGTAGGCTTCTGCAAAATCTTCATCCCCTGCATACAAATCTTTAAATTCTTCTACTCCAATGCTTCTCAGCTGTATTTCCTGCACTGTCAGTAGTCTTCTTCTCAAGGCATCTGCAACCTTGTTCACCTGAC
>MU225822.1:392249-402518 GCA_018584345.1 Thuja plicata | reverse complement strand
AGAAGGTTGACTCATGATAGTAGCACTGGTCTTACCTAAAGCCTATTGACAGTCTAAGAAGGAGGCTGATTCAAGGATGGTAGTAAGATTTGCATAAAGCCTATTGACAGTCATGAGATTGATTCAAGGATGGTAGCGTAGATGCCAGATACTAAGTGACAACCTATGTATAAAAATCCTCTAACAAGGTCACACTTAACCATGTGTTTGTAACCTTTAATAGGGTTGGCTCCTAATAGGGCTCACTTCAAAAGAGTGAAAATTTGGGGTACCGGTCCCAGTGGTTTTTCCCTTAACAGGATTTCCATGTTAAAATCCTTGTGATATGTGTGTATGATTTATTACTTTATTGCTTTACATTCTACATATGCATTTATCGATTGACTGGTATACTCTGCATATTTACTAAGTATCGGTAAATATAGTTTACTAATTTTCGATTATCAAGGAGAATAAGAACAGAAAAGGTAAACCGACAGACAGTTATTTGTTTCAAGTGTTTCAAAGGCATACATCTTGTAGGGACTTAATAATTTGAGAAGTATTGATTGGTGGATTGAAATTTAAATTGGATAAATTTTTGAGCCCACTGATTCACCCCCCCCTCTCAGTTATTTCTAACAATTGGTATCAGATCTTGTGTGCTTAGAAGGAAGGTTTTGAGACCTAAGTAAAGATCACAAGAGGAACAAACGAGATGTGCCCAAGTTGAACAAAAACAACTTTTCTTCATGGAAAAGTAGGATAAAGCTTCACTTATCGGGTATTGGAAATGATATTACTCAATACTTAGATACTGAATATGTGTTGCCTATAGGACCATTGATAGTAGATCAATTGAGAGTAAAGTATGAACATAATTGCATGGTTATAGAGCTTTCAGCCTCACTCTCTGATGCTAAATTTGAGGATGTCAAAGATTGCAAAAATGTAAAGATAATGTGGGACAAGTTGAAACTTGTACATGCAGGTGATGCAAATGTTTTGAGAGCCAAGGCAAAAAGCCTTAGAGGAAATTTTGATGATCTCAGAATGAAAGAAGGTGAAAATATCACACAGTACAACACAAGAATAAAAGAAGTAGTCAAAGCTATATGAGGTGTTGGAGGTACACTTGAAGAGGAGACTATGGTAAGTAAAATCCTAAGAACCTTATTGCCCATATATGTTATTAGAGTCTCTGCTATTCAAGAAATGAGAGTAGTAGCAAATAATATAGTCACTCTTGATAGCCTGATTGGTAGAATGATTTCATTTGAGATGAATAACTTTGATAATAGTGTCTTACCAAGCTTAGAGTCTCCATTCAAGTCTTCTGTGAGAATAAGCAAATCTAGTCAGAGACACTCATCTAGAAGAGACAGTGAAAGAAAAAGTGAAGAAGAAGATCTAGATGAAATTGAAGCACTCATGGAAAGAAGAATGCTTAGAGGTAAAGGTAAATACAAAGGTAAGTTACCACTTGTATGCTTTAATTGTAAAGAGATTGGACACTTTGCTGCAAGATGTCCTAAAAGAAAAGATGACAGAAGTGATAACAAATCTTTTGAGAAGAAATATGACAGAGGTGATAACAAATATTACAGAGGTTACTGACGATCAGAAAGAAGTGATACCCAAGATTACAAGAACAAAGGCAAGAAGGCTAGCTATCTAGCTACTTGCAAAGATGAAGATACTGACACCGAACCAGATGATGATGTTGAGATAGTGTTTGTAACTGTGAAGGATGATTCAAATGAAGATGAAAGGTATGAAGAAACTGCACTCATATCTAAGATTAGTAAAAATGATATCTAGATTATACATAGTGGCTGCACTCACCATATGACCAGTGACAAAGAAAATTTTAATACTTTTGAATACTATAAAGGTGGTACAGTAAGAATGAGAAATGATTCTCCTTGTCAAATTGAAGGTAAAGGAACAGTAATGTTGAATAACCTGATTAAATGTGAAAATGCTTATTGGGTAAAAGGATTGAATTATAATCTATTGAGTGTTTCTTAGCTGAATAATTCAGGTCATAAAGTACCATCTGAGAACAAGAACGTAAAAATCTTCAATGAATTAGGAACACTGATTAGTACCGATGAATAGACCAAAGGTAACTTATTCTATCGGAATGATACTAACCCCACTTGCTTGATGACTAGAAATGAAGACATATGACTGTGACACAAAAGGTTGTGTCATGTGAAATTTGACAACATGATGAAGATAAGAAGGAAAATAAGTGTAAGAGGTTTACCGATGATGACAAAGCCAGACAACATCATGTGCAAAAATTGTCAAAAAGGTAAAATGACAAAGTCTAGTTTCAAAAGAAAAACCCATACATCTGATGATATTCTAGAATTAGTCCATGCTGATTTACGTGGACCTATGAGGACAAAGAGCTATTATGGAGATAGATGTTTTATTCTCTTTGTTGATGATTACTCTAGAATGATGACAGTCATGTTTTTAATAGAAAAATTTGAAGCATTCAAGATGTTTAAATGGTATAAGGATATGGTAGAGAAATAAAGTGGTAAGGATCTAAAATGTTTGAGATTAGATAGAGGAGGAGAATTTATATCAGATGAATTCACTAATTTCTATAATGAGCATGGTATAAAAAGATAGGTTTCTGCACCAAGAACACCACAGCAAAATAGGATTGCTGAGAGAAGGAACAGATCAATAGTTGATTGTGCAAGAACACTGATGATAGAAAAGGACATCACCTAGATCTTCTGGAGAGAAGTTGTTAGCACTGCTATTTATACACTTAACATAGTACAATTGAAAAAGGACTCAAAGAAGACTCCTTATGAGCTATGGTATGGTAAAACACCCAATGTAAGTTACTTCAAAATATTTGGAAGTCAATGCTATATTTTAAAAGATGATAGAAATGGATGAAGGTATTTTTCTGGGGTACTCTACCAAAAGCAAATCTTTTAAATGTCTAATCAAGGCTTCTAACAAAATAGTTGAAAGTGCAAATGTAAAGATTGATGAATTTACATAAAAGAATGAGTTGGAAAGCACAAAAGAACCAGAAGACTACAACAAGTTTGTATATTGTGAAGAACCCATAACTCTACCCAAGCAACAATGCATAAATCCAGAACAACAGAATGTTGCAACCGACGGTCAGAATGTTGTTATCAATGGTCAGGATAATGATCAAGATAATGTGCAAGGTAATAAAGATCAAGCTGATATGCAAAGAGCTATACCTGTACTTGCAAGATATGTAAGAAGGAACCATCTAGAGGACCAGATCATAGGAGATAAGAAAGCTAGTACAAGAACAATAAGTAAGTCTTTAAACTCAAATTGCTTAATTTGTGAGTTTGAACCAAAGTCTGTCAATGCTGCACTAGATAATGAAGAATGGATAAGTTCTATGAATGATGAGATTGAACAGATTGAAAAGAACAAGACATGGTCACTTGTGCTAAGACCAGATGAAAAAAATGTCATCAGTACAAAATGGATATTTAAGAACAAACTGAATGAGAATGGAGAAGTCACAAGGAACAAAGCAAGACTAGTATGCAAGGGGTATGCACAAGAGGAAGGTATAGACTATGGAGAAACCTTTGCACCCATTGCTAGGCTAGAAGAAGTAATAATTATACTTTCTTATGTTGCATACAAAGGATTCAAAGTATATCAAATGGACGTCAATTCAACATTCCTAAATGGAATACTTGAAGAAGAGGTATACATTGAACGACCAGAAGGGTTTGTGGATACAAACAAGAGGAACATGGTATGTAGACTTCACAAATCCTTGTATGGATTAAAATAAGCTCCCAGAGCCTGGTATGAAAGACTTCATTCCTGTCTAATAAGTATTGGATTCATGAGGACTAGTGAAAACAGTAATCTTTATTTTAAAGAAGATACTAATGCTAACACTTTGATTGCTGAAATATTTGTTGATGACATCATATTTGGAGGAAATGTTATGATATGCAAATCATTTTCTGATGAGATGAGCAAGGAATTTGAGATGTCTATGTTTGGAGAGATCAAGTTCTTTCTTGGTCTGTAGATCATTCAACAAAGTGAAGGTATTTTCATTACACAGTCCAAATACATCAAAGAAGTTCTGAAAATATTCAAGATGGATGATTCCAAACCTATTGGAACATTGATGGCTACTGGATGCAAATTAACAAAGGAAGGAAAGACAACAGAGGTAAATCATACTCTATATAGATCAATGATAGGGAAACTCATGTATGTTGTACACACTAGACCAGATATTGCACATGCAGTAGGAATTATTGCTAGATTTTCTGCTAACCCAAGGGAATCACATATAACTGCTATGAAAAGAATTCTAAGATATCTGAAGAATACTGAGGAATTTGGCTTATGGTATAGAAGAGAAGTCAAATTTGAATTGAAATTTTTTATAGATGTTGATTGGGCTGGAAATCTTGATGACCGGAAGAGCACAACTAGAGGAGCATTCTTTATGGGTGACAAACTTGTCACATGGATTAGCAAAAATCAAGGATGCATCTCTCAGTCTACTGCAGAAGAAAAATATGTTGCTGCTGCTGCAAACTGTTCAAATATTGCATGGATCAAATAGTTGCTGGAAGGTATGCATATGAAAATCATAGAACCAGTAGTTATCTATTGTGATAACACCAGTGCAATAAATATTTTCAAAAATCTAGGCATGCATGCAAAGACTAAACATATTTCCATCAAGTATCATTATTTAAGAGAAAAAGTTTAAGAAAAGGCGGTGATACTTGAATATGTGCAATCAAAAGAACAATTGGCTGATATCTTCACCAAGCCATTGCCTAAGGATACATTTGAGTACCTGAGAAAAAGACTAGGGGTCAAACCCATGTCTAACAGTCAGTAAAAGGACTGGATGCTACATCAGCCATATATTATCAGAATATCATTCATGATTGATGCAAGAAGAAGCTAAACTTCAACGCTACATCTATATATAGAAAGGTATATATCAGAACCAAGCACTAGAGAAGATTGTTATATTGATAATGCATAAGGGAAATTCAAGGAATATATTATGGAAAGAACAATTGGTTGACAGAATGTCAAATATTTATAAAATATTTGTTTGGCATTGTTGTCAAAGGGAGAGAATGTTTCCATATTATCATCAGAAATTATTCATTATCAGATTACTCCAAATAGGGAGAGATCATATCCAAAGGGAGAGAATTGATATAAAAGTTGCAAACAAAAGATAGAGACATCAAAGAAGCAGAACAGTCAAAGAGAAAATTGAGACCAACAAAGGTCACAACACATAAAAAGAAGAAAAAGAAAAGATGCAAGAATCAAATCTACTCTTACACAGAGCTTATCGGCGGTCAGACATTTCATCGGTTATCAAAACAAATTGTTTGGTAATTTGATGAATCTCAACAATTGTTTTTCATATTGTAATAGAAATAGTATAGTGTGATAATATAGTATGTTTCCATCAATGCCAAAGGGAGATATTGATGACATGTAACTGATTAAATGGTTCACTATATTAAGTTGAAGATGATGCAAGACATTAAATTAGTTAATGGTTTGTATTGTCATTGATGTCAACTTGATATCATCTATATGGTCATATACATAATGCCAAAGACTTCAGAGAATCAATAGAATAAAGGTTATGCTTTCAGCAATGCATAAAAGTCAAGTATTTACTAAGTGACAGACTACATCGGTGGAGTGCACACCATCAGTAAAGACAGAGATAAAGTCATAGTGATGCCTGATGAGAAGAAGATAGTGTTGCTTGATGAAGAAGAAATCATAGGATGCCCGACAAGCTAAAAATAGTGTTGCCCGATGATCAAGATCCAATGATGCCTGACGAACGGAGTTCCTAAAGCTAACTAAAGTTACACCAACAGAACTGGTAGTTGTCACCGGTGACGAACTGCAAAATTGACCAATAGAATAGAGAGATCAGAAAATGAAAAAAATATCTAGTTGGCAGAGATGAAGGATAGAATTAACTGGTTGTTTTATTTGTTTTATTCGACCATAGTTATGTAAGTGATTTGTATAGTTGACAAGAAGATTACTACGAGATAAATCAGGAGTTAAAGCCATAAATCAATTTGGCTGGATTTTTTTTCACGCCAAGAATCAAGAATCAAGAACCTAGAATTAAGGAATATCATGTCTATATAAGAGACAAGAATAATTCACTTCCAATAAGAAATCAAATACATGGGGGAGTGAACTAAAAGAAGATGCTGAAGAGAAACTGATGAAGGATTAACTTCATGCAGTCCTGATCAATCAAGTTGAGGGAGAGCTAAAGAATTCTGCAGACACTGATAAACAGAAAAGCACAGCATCACAGAGAAGAAAGAGATAAGTACAAATGAATTGTATTGATACATTGATCAGAAAGATATTGTAAGTAAATAGATCTAAAAATCTACAATTTAGTTGCATTAGAAATAGGTCATTTTGTTTCAGTTTAACCATTGAAGCATTAAGTCTCTTAATAGAGCAGGACTTAACAGTCTTTTGTAATTGAGGTATATCCTAACAGATTAGCAGAAGGTTGACTCATGATAGTAGCACCGGTCTTACCTAAAGCCTATTGACAGTCTAAGAAGGAGGCTGATTCAAGGATGGTAGCATAGATGCCAGATACTAAGTGACAACCTATTTATAAAAATCCTCTAACAAGGTCACACTTAATTGTGTGTTTGTAACCTTTAACAGGGTTGGCTCCTAACAGGGCTCACTTCAGAAGAGTGAAAATTTGGGGTACCAGTCCGAGTGGTTTTTCCCTTAATAGGGTTTCCACGTTAAAACCCTTGTGATATGTGTGTATGATTTATTACTTTATTGCTTTACATTCTACATATGCATTTATGAATTGACTAGTATACTCTGCATATTTACTGAGTATCGGTAAATACAGTTTACTACTTTTTGATTATCAAGGAGAATAAGAACAGAGAAGGTAAACCGACAGACAGTTATTTGTTTCAAGTGTTTCAAAGGCATACATGTTTTAGGGACTTAATAATTGGAGAAGTATTGATTGGTGGATTGAATTTTAAATTGGATAAATTTTTGAGCCCACTGATTCACCCCCCCTCTCAGTTATTACTAACAATAGATAACTTATAATTTTTCAAAGAATAACTGATCTAAATATTTGAAGAAAACTTAGGCATGTGTACGTATTTCCAGTTTATGCTCAGGGTTGTTGTTACCATGTCATTCTAGACTTGAAGTTGTATTTTTCTTGATCTTTTTATTTTTGTCCTGAAGTGATCCGAAGCTTGTTACATTCCTTAGTCTATAAAATTGATGCAGGAGCATCCTAGGATTATTGGAAATTTGGTATCAACCAAAAAAATATGTTTTCTTTTGGAATTTGATAGCTTAGAGGAGTGCTTAGTTGCTTGGTTTCCTATTGATCAGTGGTTGGTCAACTCGGTGACTAAGCTCGGTGGTGTTTATCGGTACTTGGTTACTATTGGTAACTCGGTACTTTGTGCTTCCTGCTCGGTTATTTCTCTGAGTAGGTTTAGTTGTCTCGGTGGGTTCATCGAATGGTTACCATTGACTCATTTATACTTGGCTCAGTTCTACTTAGTCATCTAGTCTCTGTTACTCAGTGGTCATTTTACTGACTGGGTTTTATTTGATAGATTTGAAGGCTGACTTGCTGGCAAACTTATGCATTTATTTGGGTCACAATATTAATGAGGAATCTCTCATTGAGAATTGTGTAGGACCTAAATCTAGGTCATGGGTTTCTCCAATGCTAGATAATTGTGGATCTTATAGGATGACCTATATGTTGCCTCTTGTATTCAAGTTGTATTATGTTCTTGTGCATACCCCTTGCATACTAGTCTTGCTTTTTTTCTTGTGACTTCTCCATTCTCATTTAGCTTGTTCCTGAATATTCATTTAGTACCGATGAAATTCTTATCATCTAGTCTTGGAACAAGTGACCATGTCTTTTTCTTCTCAATCTTCTCAATCTCATCATTCATAACACTTATCCATTCTTCATTATCAAGTGCAATATTGACAGATTTTGGCTCAAACTCACAAATTAAACAACTTGTGTTTAGAGACTTACTTCTTGTTCTTGCACCAGCTTTCTTATCTCCTATGATCTAGATCTATGGATGGTTCCTTCTTACATATCTGGCAAGTATAGGTATAGCTCTTTGTCTATCAGTTTGATCATCATTTTGTTCTTCATTCTGTTCTTCATCACCTTGCACATTATTTTGATCATTATCCTGACCATCGATATTTGCAGCCTGACCATTGGTTACAACATTCTATTTCTCTAGAATTAAGCACTATTGCTTAGGCAGAGTGTTAGGTTCTTCATAGTATACAAATTTGTTTTAGTCCTCTAGTTCTTTTGTGCTTTCTGGCTCATTCTTTTTTGCGAATTCATCTATCTTCACATTTGCACGTTCAACAATTTTGTTAGAGGCCTTAATAAGACATTTATGAGCCTTTATTTTGGTGGAATACCCTAGAAAGATACCCTCATCACTCTTGGAGTCAAGCTTTCCATTTCTATCATTCTTTAATACATAACATTAACTATCAAAGATTTTGAAGTAACTTACATTGGGTGTTTTACCATACCATAGATCACAGGGTGTCTTCTTTGTGTCCTTCTTCAATTGTACTCTATTTAATGTGTAGACAACAGTACTGACAGTTCCCTCCAGAAGATTTGGGTGATTCCTTTCTCTATCATCAGTATTTTAGCACAATCAACTATAGATTTGTTCCTTCTCTCAGTAATCCCATTTTGCTGTGGTGTTCTTGGTGTATAAACCTGTCTTTTTATACCATGCTCATTGTAAAAATTAGTGAATTCATCTAATATAAACTCTCCTCCTCTATCTTATCTCAAGCATTTCAAATCCTTACCACTTTGTTTTTCTACCATAGCCTTATACCATTTAAACATCTTGAATGCTTCAGATTTATCTTTTAGAAACATAACTGTCACCATTCTAGAGTAATGATCAACAAAGAGAATAAAATATCTATCTTCATAATAACTCTTTGTCCTCATTGGTCCACATAGATCAGTATGGACTAATTCTAGAATATCATTAGATGTATGTGTTTTACTTTTGAAACCAGACTTTGTCATCTTACCTTTTTGACAATTATTGCACATGATGTTGTCGGCCTTTGACATCGTCGGTAAGCCTCTTACATTTCTCCTTCTACTTATTTTCATAATGTTGTCAAAATTCACATGACACAATCTTTTGTGCCATAACCATATGTCTTCATTTATAGTCATTAAGCAAGTGGTGTTAGTATCATTCAGATAGAATAAGTTACCTTTTGTCTGTTCATCGGTACCAATCAATCTTCTTGATTCATTGAAGATATTTTCCTTCTTATTCTCAAATGCTACTCTATGACCTAAATTATTCAGCTGAGAAACACTCAACAAATTATAATTCAATCCTTTTACCCAATAAGCATTTTCACATTTAATCAGGTTATTCAACATTATAGTTCATTTACCTTCAACTGGACAAGGTGTATCATTACCTATTCTTACTATAACACCATTATAATACTCAAAAGTGTTAAAATTTTCTTTGTCACCAGTCATGTGGTGAGTGCAGCCACTATCTATAATCTAAATGTCATTCTTGCTAACCTTAGATATGAATGTAGTTTCTACATACCTTTCATCTTCATCTGAATCATCTTTCATAGCCACAAACACCATCTCTATGTCTTCATCAGGTTCAGTGTTAGTATCTTCATCTTTGCAAGCATCTAGGTACCTGGCTTTCTTTCCTTTGTCCTTATAGTCTCGATTATCTCTTCTTTCTGATTGTCGGTAACTTCTGTAATCTTTGTTATCACCTCTTTCAGATTTCTTCTTAAAAGATTTGTCATTAACTCTGTCATCTTTTCTTCTATTAGGGAATCTTGTAGCAAAGTGTCCAATCTCTTTACAATTAAAGCATACAAGTGGTAACTTTCCTTTGTATTTACCTTTGCCTCTCTGTATTTTTCTAGCCATAAGTGCTTCTATTTCATCTAGATCTTCTTCTTCACTTTCACTTTCACTATCTCTTCTAGATGTGTGTCTATGACTTGATTTTCTCATTCTCATAGAAGATTTAAATGCAAACTCTAAGTTTGGTAAGACACTATTATCAAAGTTATTCATCTCAAATGAAATCAGTCTACCAATTAAGCTATCAAGAGTAACTATATTGTTTTCTACTGCTC
>MU225822.1:373949-391652 GCA_018584345.1 Thuja plicata | reverse complement strand
GGGGGGGGGGGGGTGAATCAGTGGCCTCAAAATTTTATCCTTCAAACTTAACCACCAATCAATAAATCTCAAATTATTATGTCCCTACAAGATGCATGCCATGAAATACTAATAAAGATTAATTGTCTGTCAGTTTTCTCTGTCAATCCTTATTATTTCTTGATTATCGATAAGTAGTATAACTATTTACCGAAACTCAGTATATAAGCAGAGTATACCGATCAATCCAGAGTTAGCTATGTAAGATGAAAGATAGTAAAGAAATGAATCATACACACATAACACATGAATTTTATCATGGATACCCTATTGGGGGAAAAACCACTGGGACCGGTACCCTAAATTTTCACTCTTCTAAAGTGAGCCCTATTAGGAGCCAACCCTGTTAAAGGTTACAAACATACTGTTAAGTGCAACCTTGTTAGAGGATTTTATACATAGAATTTGTCACTTAGTATCGGGCATCTATTGCTACCATCCTTGAATCAGCCTCCTTTTTAGACTATCAATAGGTATCAGGCAATTCCAATGCTACTTTCATGAATCAACCCTTTTGGCACTCCTTGAGATATATCTCAATATATAGAAGACTGTTATGTCCTTCTCGGTTAAGGGACTTGATGCTTGAATGGTTAAACTAAAACACTATGACCTATTCATATTGCAACTTGAATTGTAGATTTTTAGATCTATTTATGTACATTACCTCTCTAACCAATGTATCAATTCAATCCTTGTTATCCATACTTTCTTCTCTATGATGATGTGTTCACTGTTCGTCGGTGTCTATAGAATTCCTTAGCTCTTCCTTCAACTTATTCGATCAGCACTGCATGAAGTTGTTCTTCATTAGTTTCTCTTCAGCATCCTCTTTCTATTCACTCCCCTTAATCCCATTCATAAATGAATTAAGCTTGTCTCTTATATAGACATAATATTCATTGTTTCTTGATTCTTGATTCTTGATTCTTGGCGTGATAAACAATCCATCCAATTAGATTTAAAGCATAACTCTTGATTTGTCTTGTAGATATCTTCTTGCTAATTGTACAAATTAGCTTTAAATCAATTACTTATCTCTGGTCAAATAAAACAAAGTAGACAACCAGTTAAGTCTATTTTTAGCTCTGCCAGCTAGATATTTTGTCATTTTCTAAACTCTCTATTCTGTTTGTCACCACTGTAGTTAGTCATCAACAACAACTAAATGATCCATCGGTGAGACTCTAGTTAGCATCATGATCTCCGTCTATTGGGTATCATTGGAATTTTACTCATCGGGAAACTCTGTATCTTTAGTCATCGAGCAACTTTCTGACTTTACTCATTGGGCAACTCTGTATCTTTGGTTGTCAGGCAACCTTCTGACTTTTCTCATTGGGCATTATGTAGCTTTTCTTTTTTGGGAAACACTATGCTTCTGATCATCGGGTATCACTGTGACTGTTCTTCTTTTCTTTGTCCATCGGTGTGCACTCCATCAGTGTTGTTTGTCACTTAGTGAATGCTTGACTTTTATGTATTGTTGAAAGCATAACTTTGGTTCCTTTGGTTCTCTAAATTCTTTAGCATTATGTACATGACCATACAGATGATATTAAGTTGACATCAATGACAATACAGTCCATTAACTAATTTAATGACCTGTATTATTTTTCAACTTAACATTATCAAACATTCAATCAATTACATGTCATCAATCTCTCCCTTTGACATTGATGGCAACATACTACATTATCACACTATACTATTTCTAATACAATATAAAATACAATAGTTGAGATTCATCAAATTACCAATCTTTTGTTTTGTTAACCGATAAATGTCTGACCATCAGTAAGCTCTGTTTTAGCTTAGATTTCATTCTTGCATCTCTCTGTCTTCTGATGTGTTGTGTTCTCTCCTTGTGTCAATTTCTCTCCCTTGACTATGCTTCTTTTTTGATGTCTTTTCTTTTGTCAGCAACTCTCCCTTTGTATAATCTTTCGATACAATTTCTCTCCCTAAGGATACAATCTTTCCCTATTGGAGTAATGTGATAATGGATAATCTCTCTCCTTTTACAGAAGGATGTGATAATATGGATAATATCTCTCCCTTTGACAACAATGCCAAACAAATATTTGACATTAATGTCAAACAATCATTTCTTTCCATCCATAATATATTTCTTGAATTTCCCTTATCCATCAGCAATACAACAATATGCTCTGGTGCTCGGTAATGATATATACCTATTTGCATATAGATGTAGCCTTGAATTTCATCTCTTTTCTTGCATCAAAATTAATGATATTCTAATAATATGTAGGCTGATGCAACCTTCTAGTCATTTTACTGACTGGTAGACAAGGGTTTGACCCCTAGTCTCTTTCTCAAGTATTCAAATGTATCCTTGGGCAGTGGCTTGGTGAAGATATCAAATAATTGTTCTTTGGATTGCACATACTCAAGTGTCACCTCCTTTGATTGAACTTGTTCTCTTAAATAATGATACTTGATTGCAATGTGTTTAGTCTTAGCAGGCATGACTAGATTCTTGGAAATGTTTATTACACTGGTGTTATCACAATAGATAATTACTGGTTCTAGGATCTTCATATGCATACCTTCTAGTAAGTGTTTGATCCATGCAATATTTGAGCAATTTTCAGCAGCAACAACATACTCTACTTCTACAGTAGATTGAGAGATGCATCCTTGCTTTTTGCTAATCCATGTGACAAGTCTGTCACCCATAAAGAATGCTCCTCCAGTTGTGCTCTTCTGGTCATCAATATTTCCAGCCCAATTAGCATCGGTAAACACCTTAAGCTCAAATTTGACTTCTCTTCTATACCATAAGCCATATTCCTCGATATTCTTTAGATATCTTAAAATTCTTTTCACAATAGTCATATGTGATTCTCTGGGATTAGCAAAAAATATTGCAACTATTCCTATTGCATGTGCAATATCTGGTCCAGTGTGTACAACATACATGAGTTTTTCAATCATTGATCTATACAAAGTCTGATTTACCTTTGATGTCTTGTCCTCCTTTGTCAACTTACATCCAGTAGCCATCGGTGTTCCAACTGGTTTGGAATCATCCATCTTAAATATTTTCAGGACCTCTTTAATGTATTTGGATTGTGTAATGAAAATACCTTCACATTGTTGCATGATCTATAGACCAAGAAAGAAATTGATCTCTCCAAACATAGAAATATCAAAATATTTTCTCATCTCATTAGCAAATGATTAGCATAGCATATCATTTCCTCCAAATATGATGTCATCAACAAATATTTCAGCAATCAAAGTGTTAGCATCATTATCTTCCTTTAAATAAAGATTACTATTTTCACTAGTTCTTACAAATCCAATACTTATAAGATAGGAATGAAGTCATTCATACCAGGCACTAGGAGCTTGTTTCAATCCATACAAGGCTTTATGAAGTCTACATACCATGTTTCTCTTGTCTCGATCTACAAATCCTTCTGGTTAATCAATGTATACCTCTTCTTCAAGTATTCCATTTAGGAATGCTGACTTGATATCCATCTGGTATACATTGAATCCTTTGAATGCAGCATAATAAAGTAGTATTCTTACACCTTCTAGCCTAGCAATGGGTGCAAAGGTCTCTCCATAGTCAATACCTTCCTCTTGTGCATACCCCTTGCATAATAGTCTTACTTTGTTTCTTGTGAAT
This sequence comes from Thuja plicata, assembly GCA_018584345.1. NCBI lineage: Eukaryota > Viridiplantae > Streptophyta > Pinopsida > Cupressales > Cupressaceae > Thuja > Thuja plicata. Next base: position 387,952 of record MU225822.1, on the reverse strand, counting down.
TCTCCATTCTCATTCAACTTGTTCCTGAATATCCATTTCGTACTGATGACATTCTTGTCATCTGGTCTTGGAACAAGTGACCATGTCTTTTTCTTCTTAATATGCTCAATCTCATCATTTATAGAGCTTATCCATTCATCATTATCAAGTGCAGCATTGACAGATTTTGGCTCAAACTCACAAATTAAACAAATTTTATTTAGAGACTTACTTCTTGTTCTTGTACGTACCAAATTTCTTATCTCCTATAATATGGATCTCTAGATGGTTCCTTCTTACATATCTAGAAAGTACAGGTACAACTCTTTGTCTATCATTTTGATCATCATTTTGTTCTTCATTCTATTCTTCACCACCTTGCACATTATTTTTATCATTATCTTGTCCATCGGTATTTGCAGCCTGACCGTTGGTTACAATATTTTGTTGCTCTGGAATTAAGCATTGTTGCTTGGGTAGACTGTTAGGTTCTTCACAATATACAAACTTTTTGTATTCCTCTGGTTCTTTTGTGTTTTCTAGCTCATTCTTTTCTGCAAATTCATCTATCTTCACATTTGCACTTTCAACAATTTTGTTAAAGGCCTTAATAAGACATTTATAAGTCTTTCTTTTGGTGGAATACACTAGAAAGATAACTTCAACACCCTTGGCATCAATCTTTCCATTTCTATCATCCTTTAAGATATAACATTGACTACCAAATATTTTGAATTAACTTACATTGGGTGTTTTACCATACCATAGCTCATAGGGTGTCTTCTTTGTGTCCTTTCATTGTTCTCAATTTAATGTGTAGACAATAGTACTGACAACTTCCCTCTAGAAGATTTAGGTGATGCATTTCTCTATCATCAGTGTTCTAGCACAATCAACTATGGATTTGTTCCTTCTCTCAGCAATCCCATTTTGTTGTGGTGTTCTTGGTGTAGAAACCTATTTTTTTATACCATGCTCATTGCAAAAATTAGTAAATTCATCTAATATAAACTCTCCTCCTCTATCTGATCTCAAGCATTTCAAATCCTCAACACTTTGTTTTTCTACCATAGCCTTATACCATTTAAACATCTTGAATGCTTTAGATTTATCTTTTAGAAACATAACTGTCATCATTCTAGAGTAATCATCAACAAAGAAAATAAAATATCTATCTCTATAATAACTCTTTGTCCTCATTGGTCCAAATAGATCAGTATGGACTAATTCTAGAATATTGTTAGATGTATGGGTTTTACTTTTGAAAATAGACTTTTTATTCTTACCTTTTTGACAATTCTTGCACATGATGTTGTCGAGCTTTGACATCATCGGTAAGCCTCTTACATTTCTCCTTCTGGTTATTTTCATCATGTTGTCAAAATTCACATGACGCAATCTTTTGTTCCACAACCACATGTCTTCATTTGTAGTCATTAAGTAAGTGGTGTTAGTATCATTCAGATAGAATAAGTTACCTTTTGTCTATTCATCGGTACCAATCAATCTTCCTAATTCATTGAAGATCTTTGCCTTCTTATTATCAAATACTACTCTGTGACCTAAATTAATCAGCTGAGAAACACTCAACAGATTATAATTCATTCATTTTACCTAATAATAATTTTCACATTTAATCAGGTTATTCAACATTATAATTCCTTTACCTTCAATTGGACAAGGTGTATCATTACCCATTCTTACTGTACCACCATTATAGTACTCAAAAGTGTTAAACTTTTCTTTGTCACCGGTCATGTGGTGAGTGCAGCCACTATCTATAATCCAGATGTCATTCTTGCTAACCTTAGATATGAGTGTAGTTTCTACATACCTTTCATCTTCATCTGAATCATCTTTCATAGCCACAAACACCATCTCGATGTCTTTATCAGATTTGGTGTCAGTATCTTCATCTTTGAAAGCACCTAGGTAGCTAGCTTTCTTGCCTTTGTCCTTGTAGTCTCGAATATCTCTTCTTTTTTATTGTTGGTAACTTCTGTAATCTTTGTTATCACCTCTGTCAGATTCTTCTCAAAAGATCTGTCATTAACTCTGTCATCTTTTCTTCTATTAGGACATCTTGCAGCAAAGTATCCAATCTCTTTACAATAAAGCATACAAGTGGTAACTTTCCTTTGTATTTACCTTTGCCTCTCTGCATTCTTCTAGCCATAAGTGCTTCTATTTCATATACATCTTCTTCTTCACTTTCACTTTCACTATCTCTTCTAGATGTGTGTCTATGAATTGATTTTCTTATTCTCATAGAAGATTTAAATGCAAACTCCAATTTTGGTAAGACACTATAATCAAAGTTATTCATCTCAAATGAAATCATTCTACCAATTAAGCTATCAAGAGTAATAGTATTGTTTGTTGATGCTATCATTTCTTGAATGGCAGAAACTCTAATAGCATATACAAGCAGTAAGGCTCTTAATATTTTACTTACCACTTTCTCCTCTTCAAGTGTACCTCCAACTCCTCATATAACATTGACTACTTCTTTGATTCTTGTGTTGTACTATGTGATGTTTTCTCCTTCTTTCATTATGAGATAATCAAACTTTCCTCTAAGGATTTTTGCCTTGGCTCTCAAAACATTTGTATCACCTCCATGTACAAGCTTCAGTTTGTCCCACATCTTCTTTGCAGTTTTGCAATCTTTGACATCTTCAAATTCAGCATCAGAGAGTGAGGAAGAAAGCTCTATGACCATGCAGTTGTGCTCATGCTTCTCTCTCAATTGATCTACTATTAATACTCCTATGGGAAACACATATTCAGTATCTAGGAATTGAGTAACATCATTACCAATACCTAATAAGTGGAGTCTTATCCTTCTTTGCCATGAAGCAAAGTTGTATTTGTTCAACTTGGGTACATCTTGTTTGTTCATCTTGTGATCTTGACTTAGGTCTTGAAACCTTCCTTTCTAAGCACAGAAGCTCTGATACCAATTTCTAGTAATAACTAAGAGGGGGGGGGGTGAATCAGTGGCCTCAAAATTTTATCCTTCAAACTTAACCACCAATCAATAAATCTTAGATTATTATGTCCCTACAAGATGCATGCCATGAAATACTAATAATGATTAGTTGTCTGTTGGTTTTCTCTGTCAATCCTTATTCTTTCTTGACTACCGATAAGCAGTATAACTATTTACCGAAACTTAGTAAATAAGTAGAGTATACCGATCAATCGAGAGTTAGCTATGTAAGATGCAAGATAGTAAAGCAATGAATCATACACACATAACACGTTAATTTTAACATGGAAACCCTATTAAGGGAAAAACCACTGGAACTGGTACGCCAAATTTTCACTCTTCTAAAGTGAGCCCTGTTAGGAGCCAACCTTGCTAAAGGTTACAAACACACTGTTAAGTGTGACCTTGTTAGAGGATTTTATACATAGAGATTTTCACCTAGTATCAGACATCTATTGTTACCATCCTTGAATCAGCCTCCTTCTTAGACTATCAATAGGTATCAGGCAAGTCCAATGCTACTTTCATGAGTCAACCTTTTTGGCACTCCTTGAGATGTACCTCAATATATAGAAGACTATTAAGTCCTACTCGATTAAGAGACTTAATGCTTCAATGGTTAAACTGAAACACTATGACCTATTCATATTTCAACTTGAATTGCAAATTTTCATATCTATTTAAGTACATTACCTCTTTAACCAATGTATCAATTCAATCCTTGTACTCCATACTTTTTTCTTTGTGATGTTGTGCTCACTATTCATCAGTGTCTGCAAAATTCCTTAGCTCTTCATTTAGCTTGTTTGATCAACACTGCATGAATTTGTTCTCCATTAATTTCTCTTCAAAAGTTTCTCTTCAGCATCCTCTTTCTATTTTTAGCTCTGCCAGGTAGATATTTTGTCTCTTATATAGACATAATATTCATTGTTTCTTAATTCTTGATATTTGATTCTTGATTCTTGATTCTTGGTGTGATAAACAATCTAGCCAATTAGATTTAAAGCATAAATCTTGATTTGTATCATAGATATCTTATTTCCAACTGTACAAATCAGCTTTAAATCAATCACTTATCTTTGGTCGAATAAAACAAAGTAGACAACCAGTTAAGTCTATTTTTAGCTCTGCCAGGTAGATATTTTGTCATTTTTTGAACTCTTTGTTCTGTCGGTCACCACTGTAGTTAGTCATCGGTGACAAATGACTGATCCATCAGTGAGAATCCAATTAGCTTTGTGATCTTCGTCCATCAGGCATCATTGGAATTTTACTCATCAGGCAACTCTATATCTTTGGTCATTGGGAAACCTTCTGACTTTACTCGTTGGGAAACTCTGTATCTTTGGTCGTTGGGAAACCTTCTAAATTTTCTCATCAAGAATTCTATATTTTTTCTTCATCGAGAAACACTATGCTTCTGATCATCGGGTATCACTATGATTGTTTTTCTTTTCTTTGTCTGTCGGTGTGCACTCTGTCGGTGTTGCTTGTCACTTAGTGAATACTTGACTTTTATGTATTTTTGAAAGCATGACTTTGGTTCCCTAAAGTCTTTAGAATTATGTACATGACCATAAAAATGATATCAGGTTGACATCAATGACAATATAGTCCATTAACCGATTTAATGACCTGCATTATCTTTCAACTTAACATTATCAAACATTCAATTAGTTACATGTCATTAGATTACTAGATGAAACCAAATTGTTGAAAAGTTGAAGAAGAAATTCATTATGGTGGACTATGAATTGGAGATGTTTAAGAAGATGCAAGGATTGAAGAAGACAAACAAATTGGTGCAAGACTATACTGAGGAGTTTTATAGAATCCTTATTAGGACTGGTCATTCTGAAGTTGATAAAGAGAAGGTTGCTAGGTATATCTATGGCTTGAGACCTATTATTTAAAAATAATTACCTACTTTTCGGATGAAAACAATAGGAGATGTTTATCAGATGGCATTGAATATTGAAGAGAAGCTGAACAAGAAGTTTGAAAATAGACAAAATAGTAGAAACCAAGGTGGTAAGGCTGATGACACAATTGCTGGGAGTAATGGAGTGGAGAATCCTAAGAAGAGTGATGTAGGATCTAGAAATAGTCAAACAACTAGGAACTACAATAGTGGGTACAGAAGAAGAGGAAGAAGTGATTTCATCGGTACTTGTTTTTAGTGTGGTGAGAAGGGACATAGGGCCTTTTCATGTCCTCAAAAGAAGTTTACCCTAACTATTGAGGAGAATCTAGTGAATACATTAGAAGACAGTTAAGTTCTCATCACTAGAAGATTGGCTACATGTATTAATGAACTAGTATAAAGAAGGAATTTATTCAGAACCATATGTAAGTGCAAGGATAAGGTATGTAATGTCATAATTGATGGTGGCAGTTCTGAGAACTTTATTTTAGAAGAGATGGTTAGTAAGTTAAAGTTGGAAAGGAGGAAACATCCTAATCCTTATCAGATAAGTTGTATACAAGATGTTTCTAAGGTTAGGATTGAGGATAAATGCCTAGTTAATTTTAATATTGGGGCTTATTATGATGAGATATTATGTGATGTGTTGCCTATGGATACTTTTCATCTTTTTCTTGGTGGATCTTCACAATATGACAGACATATATTGTTTGATGGTCATTCTAATACCTATGTGGTTAGGAAGGGAGGTTCTGAGTATAAACCAATACCTTTGCAAAAGGTGGGAGTTAAAATATGTGGGGTCATTAGGTGATGTCAAAGTGAAATTGGAAAGTTGATGAACCTATTCCTATGATTGAAAGGAAGGAGGATCTAAAGGAAAAAATTAAGAAGAATGACATCTCTGAGGAACTTGCATAAATTAAGAAAAAAATGGAATTTCTCACTAAGGTGGTGCAGTAGATGGTGGAACTTGTGACATAGAGAGATTCAGATGATACCAAGTTGATTAGTAAGTCTACTGAGGATGAAGTTCCCCAAAATAGTGATGGTATTAGAAGTACATTAAAAGAGTAGAAGAAGACAAAGGATGGTCAAAGATAGTTACTGTCAGTTGCAGATAGGAGATCTAATAAAATGAAGGGCATGTGAACTCGCCAAATGGGATAGTGGATAGGGTGAAGATAATGTGGGATGACGGACAAGAGGAGATATGGGTTAAAAACAAGTATGGAATACATGTTATCATTCCCTTGAGATGTTCAAGATTTCCTTTATAGGAACATCTTTTACCAGGGGTGTCTGATGTAGGAGCATGCTAGGATTCTTTGAAATATTATATCAACCAAAAAATTATGTTTTATTTTGGATTTTGGTAGCTTACATGAGTACTCAGTTTCTCAATTTCTTGTTGATCAGTGGTTGGTGAACTCGGTGACTAAGCTCGACGGTGTTCTTCTCAATGGTGTTTCTCATTACTCAGTTACTGTTGGTGACTCGATGTTTTGTGCTTTATGCTCAATTGTTTCTTTGACTAGGTTCATTTGGCTCACTGGCTTCACTGACCAGTTACTATTACCTCAGTTCTACTTAACCGAATGATCTCTATTGCTCGGTGGTATTTTCACTAACTCGGTTTTATTCGATGGATTTGTAGGCTGACTTATGCATTTAATTTGGGTTGCAATATTAATGATGAATCTCTCATTGAGGATTGTGTAGACCTAAATCAAGGCCATGGGTTTCTCCAATGCTAGATAATTATGGATCTTATAGGTTGACCTATTGGTTGCCTCTTGTATTTAAGGTGTATTCTATTCTTATCTTAGGGCATCAAAGAGAGATAGGATTTGAGTGTTGGATCTGAGAAGTTGGACTGTGAGTCATATGTCTTGGTAGAAGGTATATGGCCTAATGCTTACAGAAGATCTGTAATAGATCTTAGTGTGACTCTTTGTAATTGGTTGTAATTGGGAAGGCCTTATAGCCCATCATGTTGGATGTAATTGATATTGATGATAATAAATCTCTTACATTGGTTCTTATTCCTGTATTATTGGTTGTTTTTATTGTTCTTGTTGTTCGCTGCAAGTCTAGACATCTCTTTTGAGATCTCTACAATCTTGACTGCGTCAAAAAGGAATTCCAAGATCACTTGAGAGGGGTTCCCAATTTTCTATGTTATGTCAGTCTAGTTAAATATAGTACAATAAATTTTTAATTTATGCATTCTTTGAGAAGCCTGTATGGTGTTGGATGGTAAATTAGCAAATAAAGTTTGGTTATATGTCTTTGTACCAAATTTAACTCTCTATGAATTGAATACAAGTTAAGGATTTGTCTCAATTTGTCTCTCTGAGTTATCAAAAATGATTTTTTTATCTTCTTCTATGTTTTTAGGAAAGAATTAATATGCTGAGATGATTAACTGTGAGATTTTATGATTTTTTGCAAATTTGATAATAGTTGTCCATAGAAATGAGAAGTTATATGTAAGGAATATTTTCTTTGAGTTCTTTTTTGAGTGGTCAATGAACTTTTCTATGAATTATTTTCTTCTTTTAAGTGACTCTATAAACCAAAATGGATTAGGTACTGGTCATAGGTTACGCATGAAAAGTATGGTGAAACAAATTTAAAATATAAAATTTTCATGTCCTTTGTTTGTCAAATAAATTATTGAGGTTTATCTTAAGTATCCATGTTGTCATTTGTTGAGGAAGTTTTATAAGAATTATTTGAGAAATTAGATCAATTAAAGGTACACCCACCTCATTTTTATGGAGCTTGAAGTGTAGAAGGTCCAACGACCTTGTTACTCGTGGTATTTTCTTGTCTTTAGTTTGTGGATGAAGTAACGATTGATTTCATTATGTTCCTTGAAAGTCATGATGAATATTAACGATCTTTAAGAATCAAGGGTTGCAAGAAAAAACACCAACATAAATGGTGACTCTATTGGGGACTCATTTTGGGAAATTGGTTAAGTGATTAAATAAATAAATATCTGTTATTTCCCTTGTATCACCAATGGTTTTGTGTGGGCAGAGAGTTTGATTTATAAAATCAATATTGGTTAAGTTTACTCTCTATGTTGAAGAAATTTTCAAATATTTATATTGCCTTGTAAAGGGTGGGGACTCTAAGGTTTCAGTCCAGTGGAATGTTAATTTGCAATACAAGTAAATAAAATATATTTTTTGGTATAGATAAAGGAAAATAATTGTGTTTCTCTTATAAATCAGAACCAAATATGCATGGAAGGAGGTCTTTGTATTAGAGGAGGATTCACATAAAAATTGATGATGAAGGGAAAAGATGGAAAGAAAAGGACTCAAGAAGTAAGCTATATTCACCCTCTTGTAGCTATATTCCCTCTTAATCTAATAAAAATGTTTCAAATATTGAAGATTCACATTATATCCCTTTAATGACGGGTCAGAAGTATTATTTTTCTAATGAACTATCTCCTAGGACCCGTAGAAACCATTTTGGGATACCAAAAGGCTCTGGATACTATTGTTATGATGATTATGGTAGTCAGATTTATGTTGATGAAGACATGGGCTTCAGAGTCACGTCTCATACTGAACCTCCTAAATCCCCTGGAAATGTTCAAGAGTCTCAGGTTGAAATGGTTAGGGATTTTAATCTGTAGATGGAGGAAATGGCTAATGAGTTTTAATAAGAATTAGAGAGGGAAGCTATAAAGGAGAATTTTTTTAAAAAAAAAGAGGAAATGGGTAGCTTGAAAGCCATTCAAGCAATTATGTTTAATGGCTTATTGATAGATACTGAAATAGAGAAACCAAAACATAATTTCCCTAATAGTAATATTGAGTTACCTAGCGATGAGGATAAATTTTGTATACTAGGGAAACTTCAAATGTTGCCTCAAATATTTAAAAAAAATAGAGAGCTCACAAATGAAGAGCTTAGGCAATAACTTGAATAAATTCAAAAGGAATACACTAGACAAGAAATGTTGGTAAGAAAGTGACAATTTCTTAGGAAAATGCAGGACTTAGATGATATGGCTAAAAGAGAGAATAAAGGAACACAACAATAGAATAGGAAAAATTTTAAGGCTCAAAAGATCCTAAACATGTGAGGATTTTCTAACCGGACAAGAGGGTTCTTCTATGCCAAGAACAAATGCAAGTATCAATGTTCCTCCTCTTGAACCTTTAATACCTTGAAAAATACCACATATATGTGTTCCTCATATTTCATTTCCTTTATCACGACCTCAAAAAATAAATCCTATGCAAGATCAGATGTACCAAAAAATGTTACACCAACAACAACAATACCAACAATTGTTGAAATAATTCATGAATTTTTAGACCCGACAGTTGAATCCTCAATCTTTTCCTGCACAACAAAATTTGCAACCTAATGCAAAATTTGTTTTCCCACCTCAGAATGATGCTAATCTCCAAAATTATGGAAATAATCCTTTCTTAAGACCAAAGATGCATCTGAATACATATAGAAAAATTGACTTCACTGGAATCTCAAGTTATCCTAATAATATAGATAACACTTTAAGGTTTGAGATTCCTAAGTTTTTAAGAAATGGGGGTGTGTCTAGTGAAGATCATATCAGGGAATTGAGAAATGTGTTAGACAATTTCAAGGTTTAGCATGAGGATGTAATAATGAATTTATTTATGGATTCATTGCTTGAAGATGATAGAGAATAGTATAAGGGTCTTCCAGATGGTCATATTGGGAATTGGCAAGAATTTTAGAGAGTTTTCAAGGAAAACTATGGGGATCATATAGATTCTAAATTCAAATTGGGAGAAATAAAAACAATACAAAATAATCCAAATGAAATAATTTAAGATTTTCACAATAGATTTGTTAAGGCTTTAAATAAAATTCCTCTTCATCTTAGGCCTAATGATGCAAAGTGTTTGGTGTTTTTGATCCCAAGTTTTGATATGAGTTGAGGTCTAGAGATGCAGGTACTCTTGTAGATGCTTTTAAAGAAGCTCTAAATATTGAAAGGAATAGAAAATATATAGGAAAGATAGGAAAAATAGATGATATTACAATATTGAAAAGCCCTAGGGGATCTCAAAGAAAAACTCCTATAGAGGAGGATAAAATTGATAAATTTTTGGGTGAGGTTAAGGATTTGAGTTAGAAGATTTCCAGAAATGAGAAAGGGATATCACATGATAGGAATAATATTTTTTAGAAAAATGACAGGCCCTTGAGGTTGCAAGATATGCCTTGTCACACAAATTGGAAAGATGGTAAACTTGTCCAAGATAATTTTAAAAAGGAAGATATCAGAGACACCCCTAACCCCTTGAAAAGAAATAAAATAATTAACATGGAGGATACACCATGGTGTGTGCCCTATAATATACCCAACTCTTCTTTTCAGTGTGCAATTTTATAGTATTTGATTAAATTTGATGAATCTAATGATGGTCAGAATCATCAGAAAAAAGAGGGTAAGAGTATCAATATGTTCAAGATGATTTATGAGGGGTTTGTTCCAAACAAAAGTGCAGTGATTGAATGTGATTCTTCTGATGATGAATAAGACAGTTATGAAAGTAAGGATTTTCAATTTAGAAAACCTAGTTACGAAGAGGTGAGGTATCTTACTATTGTAGTTGTGGCACAAGCAAGGAGCACATGCAATTTAAGGAATAGAAAGATTGAGAAAGATCAGGGTAATTATACTACTTGGTTTATGAAGGAAGGTTTCCCAAAAGAAATCATTGATGCTCCAAAGAGGGATTCTAATTTAAATGATTCAAAACCCAAGAAAGTGCACTTTGAAGAACCCACTGACCCCAAAGAAAATTCTGCTAATGGCAGTTCTTCTAAGGTAAGTAATGAACAAAATAAATTTGACAAAAGTAAGTCTACATCTTCTAGTACAATTAATGTTCCTACTTTTGATATAAAACAAGCACCGACACAAATGAAGGTTTCAATATCTATAGAATAAATGATGAAGATAAAATAACATAGAGAAGAAACACTTTCTTTGTTTTCTGATATTATGAACACACCAGTAGCTACACCTGAAAATGAAGAGCCTAAAAGGAATGATGGATTTAAAACACTAGAGGTTTATGTGGGAAAAAAATTACTCAGGAACCTTCATAGGTAGATCCATTCTATGTGACACTTTTTGTAAATAATAAATTGATCAAAAATTGTATGATTGGTTTAGGGATTATTTCTAACGTTATGCAATATGATGTTATGAGAAGTTTGGGCATGAAGGTCAATACCTCATACAGATCATGCTATGAAATTGATAATAACAAAGTTCATGTTGTAGGAACAATGAGGGATGTTGAGGTGAATATTGTTTCAATCCCTGAGGCAAAATATAAAATGGAAATAATTGCTATCAATATTCAACCTCACTATGGAATCTTGCTATCAAGAAAGTGGGTGGTTGTACTTGGAGGTAATGTATAATTGGATTTATCTTATGCTACCATTACCATTAATGAAAACAAGGTGAAATTGTATTGAGAACCTAGAGCTCCTGTTATAGCGGAAAAAATTGATCCTAATCAAATGAATTTTTTCTTGACATTAACCTTGATAACTTTAGAGTGCATCAAGTGGATCCTTTGTTAAAAAGTATTGAACCTATTATAAAGGAACTGCAGTTACAATAGGATGGTTTGTGGAAATTGTATTTTGAGGGTGCATGCTCCAAAGAGGGATTGACACTAGGAATTTTATTTATTTCTCCATCGGGTATCACATTCAAATGATCCTTTTTACTTTCTTTTGAGTGCACAAATAATACTGTCAAGTATGAAGCACTCATGATAGGGCTAGAAGTGGTTGTGAAGCATAAGATTAAAATGTTGAGGGTTTTTGGTGATTCGGAGTTAGTTGTTTCATAGATGATACCTTTATATGCTTCCAAAAATAAAATGTTGAAGCAATACAAGCATGCAATATGTCACAAAATAGAGTTTTCTTATGGTTTTCCAATTGAGTGGGTAGAAAGGCCAAGGAACATTATGGATGATGTTCTAGAAAAAATTTATTTGAAGGAAAATGATCTAACATTGACTAGAGTTTCCCTAATAGAGACCAAGTCTAGGTCTTCTATTCTTGATAATATTTATAATTGGTAAGTGTTTAAAGATGATAATGATATTCTAAAATTCATTCAATGTGTTGATAATTATGAGGGTAAGAAGATGGATTGTAATGCATTGATGGAAGTAGTGGATAGGAAAGAAATGATAGATGGCAGTGAAATTGTTCAGTTAACTACAAATAAAATTCCACAAGTTCTGGTAGAGTTAGAGGGTACCTTTGATGATAATGACAGTAACTTGCACTGAAATCCTCTGCCAAGTTGGAATATTTATAAGAAATCAACTTAGGCTCTAAGTCTTCTCCCAAGATAGTATAATTGGGAAATAAATTAGCCCCTCATATTAGAACTAATTTGATAAATTTACTGAAAAAATACAAGCATGTTTTTTCTTAGTCTTATGAGGATATAAAAGCATATAGGGAAGATTTTTTTTAACAAGAGAATCCTTTGAAATCTGACGCAAATCCTTTTAGACGAAAGAAGAGACCCATTAATCCAACTTTATCCCCAAAGATGTAGCAAGGGTTGATGAAACTTAGAGATGTAGAAATTATTAAACCTATTAGGAATTGCTCTTGGGTTTCCAACTAAGTGTCAGTAAGGAAAAATAATGGGGATATCAAACTATTTGTGGATTTTCAGAATTTGAATGTCACATATTTGAAAGATAATTATTCTTTCCCTAACAAGGAAACAATGTTTCAGAAGGTAACTGGTTGTGATTTATTGTCCATGATGGATGGTTTCTCTGGGTACAACCAGGTAAAGGTAAGAGATTTTGAACAATGCAAGATAGCTTTTACTACTCCATGGGGAACATATGTATATGCAAGGATGCCATTTGTTTTAACTAAACACTTAGAAAAAATATTTTTTAAAGCTTTTAACTATGGTGTGTCATTGAATCCTAAGAAATGCTAGTTTTCCATTACTGAAGGGAAATTTATTGGACATATTGTGTCTAGAGAGGGAGTTAGAATTGATCTTGAAAGGGTTGCTGCTATTGATAAAGTTCCACTTCCCAAAAACACCAAAGGAGTATAGTCATTTTTGGGTAAGATTAACTTCATTAGAATATTTATTGTCAACTTTGTTGAGATTGTAAAGCCTATTATAAAAATTCAAAGGAAATGTGTTTAGATTGAATGGGATAATGAGGCTAAGGAGGAATTTTATAAGATTAAAAAGACCATTTAAGAGGCACCAATTTTGAAATCCCTAGATTATAAAAAACCATTCCAGTTTTTTTTCTTTTTCTTTCCATACTATAGTAGTAGTTCTTTTGTAGAAGGACGGTGAAGGGTATGAAAATCCTATTGTATTTTTTAGTAAATCATTACAGGCTGCAAAATTGAAGTATGAAATAATGGAGAAGCAAGATTATGCTCTAGTAAAGGATGTGAAATCTTTTAGGCCATACCTAGGAAATGGAAGTGGGGTAGCTTATGTCTCAAGTGTTGTTTTGAAGGGTATTTTTCTCAGTCAGAGGTTACTGAATGAAGGTGTAGATGGATCAATCATATTCAAGAATTCAATTTGGAGATCCAAATCAAAAAACTGGTAAGCAGATTAGGGTTAGAAAAGCTAATGACAAAAGAAAAATTTGAAGCAATTCTGGTAAATAATGTCCAAGTTGATGATAACACAAGCATTGAAAGAAAACCTTGGTGTTAGTAATAACTGAGAGGGGGGGTCAATCAGTGGCCTCAAAAATTTATCTTTTAAACATCAATCCAGCAATTAATACACCTCAGATTATTACGTCCCTACAAGATGTATGCCTTTGAAATACTTGAAACAAATGACTATTTGCCAATTTACCTTGTCTGTCCTTATTCTCCTTGATTACTGATAGGCAATAAAACTTGTTTACCGATGCTCAGTAAATATGCAGAGTATACCAATCAATCCATAAATGCATATGTGAAATGTAAAACAATAAAGTAATAAACCATACACACATAACACAAGGATTTTAATGTGGAAACCCTATTAAGGGA
>MU225822.1:332418-352244 GCA_018584345.1 Thuja plicata | reverse complement strand
ATTTTATTTAATAAAAAGGGATTATTTTCTTTTAATTAAATAAGATAATTGATGAAATGATCAAACCTTAGGAAATATTGAAATAATTGAATTAATTATGATTTGATCAAGGAAATTGATTTGAATTGAAAATGTTGCAAAGCATTTATTCAGGAATTTGATAAATTGATAAATGGGGGTGCATAGGCCAGATGACCATTTTAGTGTGCATACATTTGTCCCTATTTGACTAATGTGTGATCTTTATGGGAACACATGTCGTCAAAGAATGTAGTTGAAGTGTGAGATCGATTTGGGATCACAAAACAAGCCAGACGTGTGATCTTTATGGGAACAAATCAGGACAAAGATAAGTTGATTGAAAAAGACAAGGTCAACACCCCTGTAAATAGGTAATTGACATGTCCAAGATAAGAATCTCAGGCAAGGTTACCCCAAGTGGAGTGCTTGATAGGATTAATAAAGCTGAATCAAGGATTGAAGTTTGATAGGTACTACCCCCTCGTGATCAAAATTGAAATGAGATAGAGGAGAAAGAACAAATTGTTAAATTTGATCAAATCACTAAAGATAAGGTTCTTGATGTAAGATGAAAGATATAAGGATCACAGAACCAAGGTAGATCATCAAGCATGAAATATTATGCCCCAAGGATGAATTAGAAGAAAAGAAGTGGGATGAAAGTGAATGGAAGATAGAAGTTTTGAAGAGTTGGAAAGAAATGGAGAGAAGAAAGAGAATTTTTCCCCAAAATCAATCAACTATTCAAGATAGAAAATTTGGATTGAGATCACGAAAGAAGATAAGGAAATGAAGATCAAACATGACCACAGTTGATTAAAATTCCACAAGAAAGATGAAGGAAACCCTCTCAAACTCATAATGCAGCCTAAAATGAAAACTAACATGAAGTCTAACAATGCAAGCTATATAAAAAAGCAAAGTTTTACTTGCAATAGAGAAACTGTAACATAGGATTTTGTGTTCATCATTCATTAGAGAATGTTAAGGAACTTATTTTCATCATTGGGCCATTATTAATGGACATCAGAAAATCACACAATCATCACTAGTCACAAGTGCAACTATGAAGATATGAATGTGATTTATATCAGATTGGAATGTGGAAAGATTCTAACATAAGCATAATAGACATAAAGGTCAAGATGACTGTGATGTTAGCTTACCCAATTTAATATAGCAAAATCATGTTCGCATCAAGGCATAGAGGCCAGGATGACTAGCAGAATAATTGTGTAAAAATAGTGAAACATAAAGAAGGAAGAAAATAAAAACATGTTCCATGCCCCAAGTCCTCTATCTATGCATCCCGGAGAGACTTATTAGAGAAGGACACTCAACGAAAATCAATAACAGTCAGCACACAAAGAGGAGATCATGACATAGCTCAAGCATTAAGTGTTGTGTTTAAAAATTTAAGTGTGTTAACTGATACTGAGTTCCAAGGATAAGGATCAAATTCTTGCAAGCAGGTAAGACCACATGACAAAACGGGGTAAGACCAAACCAATAAGTGTTGAAAAACACTCGATGTCAGGGCTTGCATTGAAAAATAAAGTTGGGGTGGTGTTGAAAAAGAGCATTTGTGAGGCGTCCTAAACACTAACGCATCCAAGAGACCAAAGCTAACATAGTTATTCCCCCAAGACAAAGACAAAGACTAATTCCAGACCAAGGCAACAAGGACAAGGCAGGATGGAGAAGGGCTAAGTGTTACAGACACACGCTAAGAAATAGGGGTGCAAAGGCCTCAAGTAGTGCTCATTTCTAGGTTTTCACCACTTGGATTTTATTAAAAAAAATTCTCTTTTATTTTTTTCATTTTCTTCTTTTTTTTAGGACTTTTTATAATTTTTTAGAATTTTTGCTTCCAAGGCGCCTGTTTCCAGGTTTTCACCAAGGCACTTTTTCTATTTTTTTTGAATTTTTGAATTTTTGATTTTTTTGTATTTTTGGAATATATAATTTCTTTGGAGATACATAAAAGTGCCTATTACTAAGTTTTCACTAAGATGATCATTTTTTCAGGATATTTTCTAATTTTTAGAATTTTTAGCAATATATCATTTTTTGAATTTTTTCAGGATCAATAATTATGTACAAAGGATGCCCCCAGACAGAATGGGAATCATGGATAGAAATTATTTAGGTGAAAGACATTGATAGGATCAGGGAGCTACTCTCCCTCTACGGTAGCTAGTAAATAAGCACATGACCCAAAAGCTGCTATGATGATGTAAGGTCCAAGCCAATTAGGTTCAAATTTACCTTTTTGATCTCTATGTTGTTGATTCTTGGGATTTTCATGTAGGAAAAGATCTCCCACTTGGAATTATCTAGGGTAGACCTTTTTGTTGAAGGCTCTGGACATGCGCTTTTGATAAACCCTCATATGATCAAATGATGCTTGACATTTCTCATCGAGAAGTTCTAAATATTGAAGTCTCATGGCACGGTAGTCTTCATCTATAACTAGACCTTTGAGGGAAACTCTAAGTGAAGGAATCTCAACCTCCAAAGGTAACACTACTTCAACGCCATATGAAAGGGAAAAAGGAGTAGCCCCAATAGGAGTACGAATACTCATTCTATAGGCCCACAAAGCTGTATTTATCTGTAAGTGCCAATCTCTACCATTCTTACAGACTGTTCTATGCAAGATTTTAAGAATGGTTTTGTTTGATGCCTTTGCTTGACCATTTCCTTGTGGGAAGTAAATGCAGGACCAATATTGTTTAATCTTGAATTTCTTGCAGAGTTGTTTAAGGTCCTTATTTTTAAACTAGCCTCTATTGTTAGTGATAATCTCAGAAGGAACTCCATATCGACAGATGACATGGTTCAAAATGACTAGAGAGACTATCTTTCCGGAGGAAATAGAAAGTGGGATAACTTCTACCCATTTAGTGAAGTAATCAGTAGTAGTGATAATAAACTTGTGTCCACCTGATAAGTTGGGATGAATCTTCCCAACAAGATCAAAATCCTAGCGCTTAAATGACCAATGAGATATAAAAGGAATGAGCTCCCTGCCTAGAGTATGTATTAGGTTACCATGTTTCAAAAACTTTATACATGACTTTGTAAAATCTACTGTGTCAATTTGCATCGTAGGCCAATAGTATCCCGCCCTAAGCAACCTTTGAGCCATGGCAAGACCATTGGAGTGTCCCCCATAGATGCCCTCATGGATGTCAACTAATGCTTGGTTGGATTCTTCCTTTTCTAATCATCTAAGAAGTGTTCCATCTATACCCCTCCTATACAAATCACCAGCAATAAGGGAATGACAAGAGGAATTTCAGGTAAGGTTTCTACATTCAGATCGGTTAAAGGTTTTAGGTATAATGACATCATGAAGGTATGAATAAATGGCACCATAATGGGATGAATCATGACCAACAAGGGTACAAATGACATGGCTTTCTTAGGAATCATAGATAGGGTGATGTACCTCTTCCACTAGGAATTCAAATCTTGATTCATGTTTCTCTAACTGAAGGAGTGAAGCAAGTGTAGCCATAGCATCAGCTGGTTTGTTTTCTGCTCTAGGGATCTGCTAAAACATGACAAATGTGAAGTAGCATTTCAAGGAATCAACCATTTTCTTGTAAGGTACCATTTTCTCATGTTTTTTTTTAATATTCATCATTAACTTGGTTGATTATTAGTTGTGAATCCCCATAGATTTGTAACTCTGTGATTCTCCATTCTATGGCCATCTTAAGTCCATTTGTTAAAGCCTCATACTTAGCAATGTTGTTTGTACATGGGAATAATAATTTGTAAGATTTAGGAATCATGTACCCATGAGGAGAAACAAACAACACACCATCTCCTGAACCATTTTTCATAAAATATCCATCAAAGAACATCTTCCATGTTCTTGCAGTCATATACATGAGGTGCTCATCTGGGAAGTCAACTTGAATAGGTGTAGTGTCTTGTATTGGTAAATAAGCCAATTGATCTTTTATGGCTTGTCCTTTTATTTCCTTACACTCAATGTACTCTATGTCAAACTCTGAAAGTATCACTATCCATTTAGCAAGTCTACCTGTGAGGGCAGCCTTACCTAGCAAATACTTGAGTGGATCTATTTTTTCTATGAGGTGTATAGTGTGTGCAAGCATGTAACTTCGCAACTTTTGGAAGCAAAAACAACTACTAGGAAAGATTTATCAATGCTAATGTAGTTAACCTCATATGAAACAAGAGTACGGCTAATCTAGTATATTTCTCTTTCTTTCCCATTTTCATCAAGTTGGGCTAGTAATGACCCCAAGGAAGATTATGTTGTTGAAATGTATAGAATAAGTGGTTTCCCTGGGATAGGAGGCATTAAAATGGGAGGATTTTCCAAGTACTTCTTGATTTGATCTATGCTCATTTGACAATCCTCATTCCAAACACATTTGAATCCTTTATGTAAGTTCTTGTTGAAGGGTTAAGCTCTATCCGCCAATTGTGAAATAAATATCCTTATAGATTAAAGACATCCTTTAAGACTCCTCATTTGACTAATGTTTCTAGGAGGTGGCATATCTATTATTTCTTGGAATTTTTTAGGGTCCACCTCTATTCCTTTTGCTGAAATGATGAATCCGAGTAGTTTTCCAAAGGTGACTCCAAATGCACACTTTTTAGGATTTAACCTTAGTTGAAATTGTTCCATGTGATCTAGAATGAATTCTAAATCATCTAAGTGTGTGTCTCTTTGTTTAGACTTGGGCAAGGTGTCATCCACATAATATTCCATGTTTTTGTGGATCATGTCATGAAAAATGGTTTTCATAGCTCATTGATAGGTGGATCCTACATTTTTAAATCCAAAAGTCATGACATTCCAACAATAGGTACCCCATGTACAAGTGAATGCAGTCTTTTCTTGATCCTCAGGAGCTATCTTAATCTTATTGTATTTGGAAAAACCATCCATCAAGGAATAAATCTCATAACCTACAGTCATATCCACTATCATGTCTATATTGGGAAGTGGGAAGTTATCCTTTGGGCATGCTCTATTGACATCTCTAAAATCTATGAAAACTCAAATGGATTTGTCATGTTTGGAAACTGGTACAATGTTTGATATCCATTCAGCATAGGCAATAGCTCTTATGAATTTTTCACCAAGGATTTTTTCTAATTCTTCTTTAACTAGGAGAGTTATGTGAGGATGCATCTTTCTCAATTTTTGTTTAACTGGTTTGACACCTGGAGCTATGGATAAGTGATGCATAATAAGATTAATGTCCAACCCTGGCATATCTAAATATTTCCATGCAAAGTTGATCTTCTTTTTCTGTAAGAACTTAGTGTAAGCTTCTTTTTCTTGAGGTGACAAGGACTCGGCCAAGTGTACTATTTGTGGAGCCTCATCTGTACCCAAATTTATTGCTTGTGTGGGTTCAATAAGTACTAAAGATCAATCTTGAAATTATCTAGGGAGACAATTAAGTACCTCATTTGTAGGCACCTCAGAGAGGTTTTCACCCTTGGATATGACATTTCTTTTTACTTTTTTTTGGTTCTAACACCACTACATAGTGGTTTTTTCCATTAGAACTCCTATTCTTTTGATTTTCTTTTCTTTTTATCTTATGACTAAGGTACTTGATGCCTGGCTCTGTCATGTTGGTAGCTAGTTTACTAGTGGAAGAGACTACGGGTTCAATGGCATTTAGGTAACAGGCAATCTCATAATCATTTTGAAATTTTAAAAGATTAGGTTCTTGATAGAGTTGGGACCAATCAATGAAATTAGGATGAAGAAGAGGCAAGTCAATGACTAGTTCAAGGTTATAAATGTGAATGATATTATCACTGGTGACCGAAGAGTCAGAGTTTGTCAAGTATCCTTCTAAGCTACCCAAATCGGGATTCATCCTAATAAGGTAAGAATCATCCACTAAGGCAACTCATGGGGTAAAATCCTCTAATCCTACCCGTGACTCGTCAACTACCTCAGGTTGAGAAATATAAGTATGGATAACATCAACATCCATGTCAACTGTAGAAGGCTCTGAGAGAGAATCCCATTCATATTCATGAGAACTTGTGTCTAAACTGCGACTAGGATGCTTACACCATGAATTTTTTGGGCATCCTAATTTGGAAGGCCTAGTGTCATCAAGAGTATCACCTTCTCTTTCCATTAAACAAACAAGATTCTTACGCTGGCATTTTCTATTAGGATCTTCAATATCTGATTCTTGTTCTAAAGTTGTGACTAACGCATGGGTGACCGGAACATCTGAATCTCCCCAAAGAATATTAATGGAAGGGACCCAATCTTCACACATATCTTGTTGATTCATCAAGTTAGGCAAGTATTTTGGTTCATCTTCACTATCTGACTCCTCAAAGATAGGATTAGTGCACTTGTTATAATTCTTAAATCTTAGGCCAACCATCTTCTTAGACTCACGTCCAAAAAGAGCATGATCAAGGGGTTTGGCTCTATCATCTAATTTGTGACTAAGAGGGCCATGTCCAAGATAGCCCATCTTCTTGAGGAAAGTATACCCTCTTCCATAATCCTTAGAAGAGGGAGAGAATTTTTCATTATGCATGTATTTTTCTTCTCTATAGATCTAGTCTCTAACAAATGTTTCTTCTTTCTCATCTTGGATAGGCACTGAGGACTCTACAAATGTGCCAAATAATGTCATAGCTAAAGAAGAAGGTTTCTTTTCTTGTGAAGGCTTTCCATAAGACCTAGGCAAAACTAGTAGTGTTGTGAGAAAGTTGAGCTGATACCCCCCATGCCAAGGTCTATTGACTTGAGCTTGTCTCTACATTTAGCTAAAGTTGTATCAAAATCTTCTGCTTCTCTATTGAGGGGAAAATGAGTTCCTACTGAAATTGAATTAATAGATAAAGTGTCATCCCTGGGTATACAAATCTCTATTCCATTGTAGGGGAACTTAACACACTGATGGTAAGTAGACGGAACTGCTTGCATATCATGAATCCATGGTCTACCAAGTAAGATATTATACACAAGGGGTCCAACATCAACTATTTGGAATAAGATATCCTTTTCAACAAGGCCAATCCTAATAGGAAGGATGGATAACCCCTTGGAACTTCTTTCTTCCTCATCATAGGCTTTGATGGTAATCCTTTTCCTTGTATCTATAAATTCTTAAGAATAACCCAACTCTTTCAACAAACTGAATGAATAAATATTTATCCCAACACCCCCATCTATCAACACATGCCTGACATGGGTTTTATGGATCATGACTTCAATATGAAGGGCAATATTATGTGGGTGGATCAAGGCTTTATCATCATCCTCTAAAAAGGTAAGGTAATGAGGGCTAGCAATGTGGTTAACCATGTTCTAGAATTGATCAACATCTAAGTTGTTGGGGATGTTTGTCATGTGCAAAGCATCCTCAAGGAATTGCTTATGTCTTGGGGATAACTCTAAGAGCTCAAAGATCAAAATCTGAGCTGGGGTTCTTTGTAACTGATTGACAAGATTTTAGTTTGATTTAGGATCAACTGTTGGCTTTAAGGTGACATTCTTGGATGCCACCTTCTTTAGTTTAATTGATTGGCTTGAATTGGGTCCTCTAGTGATAACAAGACCTTGACTTCATGTGACAACATTGAGGGCTTGCGATGACACTCTAGAGTTGGGACACCTTAGCACCACAATGGGCTCTTCATCAAAGATAGGAGGAATGTCCACATCTAGAGCATAACCATATGGATCTTTTCCCCTCATCATATTGACATTTTCTTCTACAAATTATAGCATTTTGATAGTATTCTCCACATTTGTGTAAGTGTAGTTGATCTCAGCTTTTCCATTCTTAACTTTAGAGGTTTCCCCCTTCTCATATTTGGGAAATAGTTCCTTCAATGCCTTATGATCGGCATTGGTGTTCAATCCATCTATCTTAAGTTTTCCATTCTCAATGAGATCTTGAATAATATGCCTAAGTTTGTAGTAGTGTTCAATGTCATGTCCAAAACCATTGTGAAATATGCAAAATGCCTTCTCATCCCACCAATGCGGCTTAACATCAGGCATATGAAATTTTGCAGGATCTTGAGGATGCGCAAGATTGTTGGCAATGAGTGTCTTCAAAATGTCCTCATATGAGTCACCAAGTTTTGCAAATTGACATCCTTCTCTCTTAGGCTTATCTTGGTATCTTGGCTTATTCTCTTGTTGATTAGATTCATTGAGTTTCATGGCTTGCACAACACTAGACAAGTGGAGCACATTTTGATCCTTGTATTGGGAGGAGTCTACAACTCCATCATTAACCACGTGTTTTTTCTTATTCCATTGTGAGTTCCTTACCTTATCCTTGTTAGGGTTGTTATTATTTTGACTATTGTTATTGTTGTTTCCATGTTTGGTCAAAATACCTTGTTCTTTTAAAACATCTTCAATCCTACATGCAGTTTCAACCATGGTATGAAAGGAATCAAAAAATATCTTTCTAACTTCATACCGCATTTCAGGAACAAAATTGTTAACAAGGATATCAATCTTTTCATTTTTAGGAATGGTTCTAGAATATTGAGAGCATTTTCATCTCCACCTTTGTAAGAAAGTAACAAAGGATTCCCCTTGACTTTGTTTTAAATTGCATAAGTCCAACATAGTGATTGATCTTGAAAGGTTGTATGAAAAATGTTGAACAAATCTATGAACAAGCTCTTTGAAAGTCTTGATAGGGGGAGTTATATTGGTGAACCATTCCATTGCTTAACCTTTTAAACTCCTTGGGAATAATCTCATAAGATATGAGTTATCTTGGTGGAACTCAAAACTTGTGGTATAAAAGTAGTGCACATGATCATGTGGATCTCCATTTCCATCATATTTGTCATATTGAGGAATTTCAACCTTTCTAGGGAACTCTTTCATGTTAATACTCTTGTCAAAAGTTTTAGGACAAATTGAGTCTAGTGATAATGAATTCTTAGGTGCCAACACATTTTTCATCATGCTCTTAAGTTATTTGATCACCTCCTCTTGAGATGGACCTTGCTTCTTAATTTTCTTGTCCATATCAAAGTTATAGGGGACTCTAGCACCTTTGTTGATTAGACTCTCTAGGAACTTGTCTTTATTTTTCTCTAGATATTTCTCCATATACTGATAGAAAAATGGTTCTTGTTGCATTTTCATGAAGTCTTGGGAGCTATAGTCAAAATTTGAGCTACTAACCCCATACTATGAACCATGATGAGCACATTGTGAAGGTTGTCTTGAGTTCCTAGGAGGTTTTCATCTCCTATAATGATAATTTCTAGAATCCCTTCTTCCTCTAGGGCTAGGAGATCGTGAAGGCGATCTTGAATGTATTTCACCTCGTGGAGTCATAGGAGGAGTGAATGGAGGAGAGTTATTTCCACCACTAACACGCATGTTATTGAATTGATCATTGAGTTGCTGATCCAAGAGCCTATCTTTCTCTTCATGGAAGGATTTCTTTTCTATTTCCATCAAATTTTGTCTTTCCAATTCTAGGAGTCTAAATCTCTCTTCCTTTTTAGCTTGTTCATCTAGGAGGGCTTTCTTTTCACACTCAATCCTCTTAAGTCTCTCACTCATGTATCTTGAAGATGCTTTGAGCGGTGAACTTGGTCTTGAATTTTTAAACAAGTTGGTATAGGTTGCATTTACATGAGTGTCATAAAGTTCATCTTATTGGTTCTCATGTTGTGATAACTCATCTTGATAAGCTTGTCTTTTACCTCTTTCTCTCTCAGCCCTTTGGTGTACATCTAGATATCTTGTTGAGATAAGGGGTGAAGTTGGTCGACTGTCAGGAGAAGAACCACCAAATGAAATATCATCTCTATGTTTCATAAATATGTCATCAAGACATTTATCCATGTCCTCCCTCTCTCATCGAGTCATTGTGTAACTCATATCCATAGAAGAGTGAGAAGATGCTAACTGGGTACCCAACTCACTAAGGTGACTCTTGGAATCAAACCACACT
The DNA here is from genome assembly GCA_018584345.1 of Thuja plicata. Taxonomy (NCBI): domain Eukaryota; kingdom Viridiplantae; phylum Streptophyta; class Pinopsida; order Cupressales; family Cupressaceae; genus Thuja; species Thuja plicata. The sequence goes on along the minus strand of MU225822.1, from coordinate 342,240 downwards.
TCTGAGTTGTTCCTAGGTGATTGATCAAATATAGGTTCTTTTCCCTTACATTTTTGGCAAGTTTGAACTAAGGTTAATTGGTTGAAGACCACTTAAGGTTATTTTCCTTGATTTACTTTATATCTTGTTGTAACTAGCATGAAAGAAAAGGTACTAGCTGATAGGATGATCCTAAGAAACATTGGTACCAAACTAGGATAGTAAAGGCATTAAGTTGTCCAAAAGAGATATGGTAAGATAGAATTTGCAAGAGGTAGGAATCAACACTACCACAGAGGTGCCCAATAAATAGGTGAATACCCTAACACATATGGATCAGGAGGATGATTTACCCAATTTATATTGATTGAAATTGAATTTGTATGAAAGTGAATCGACAAGAGACTACCAAAACTCTCTAAGTGTGTTATCAAATAATCTAAAGGTTTATCTTTTCAACAAGGACGGCTTCTAGCTTACCAACTCCAAACAAGGTCACTTGTGAAATCAAAGGTTACTAGTTCAAGAGGTCAAAATGAAAGAATCTAAAGTGTAAAAAAGATTCTAACAGTGGGGTAAGTGACCTAATCTGACTCGGATCAACCAAGGAAATTGGAAAATGATAGGACAATAGGATAAGCAAGCTCAAAGTTGATAGTAAACAACTTTTTGGCATAGCAACAAAGGACAGATTCGCATGATGAAATGCTTGCTCATGCGAAGGTTACCACAGAACCGCATGAAATTTTGGATTCTGATGCAAGGAAAATAGAACTAGTGTGATAGGATGATAGAAAATTGATAGTAAGTTGGGAGAATATCGCACGATGATTATCACTGTATGACGTGAAGAAACTCATAGGGCCGCGTGAAGAACTATTTTCTCACATGAGGTTTCTGATAGGAAGGACAAGAAACTTAATTTTGTTCATTTTAAATAACCAACTAGATGTATTAACAAATTTTTCTCATGAATCAGGCATGCAAGATAGCAATCAGGAAGTTCAAAAATTTCTTCAAACAATGAGAAAGGGATAAAGAAACCTTGCACATGATCAAGAATAGTTTCGTAGTATTTCTACTCCCTAAAAAATCTACTTGTGTATGTTCTCAAAATATTTTGCAATCACGCACATAGTCATAGAGAATAAAAAGTTGGTTGCATTATGGTTCTTAGTAATGGTTTGAATCTACAACTTTTGCAATCTTAAGTGGGTGAAATTCAATCCTGGTGCACCGAGGTTTTGACACAGTACAAGAATTTAATCAATCAGGAGCTGCTAAGGAGATCTGACAACCCAACAAGAAACCACACACGTGGAGATTTCTTCCACAAGGAGATTTATATAGTGGTTGTTACTACCATGGAGAAAATGGCTATACCACTTGAGGTTTCATCCATGTGGTTTACCCAAGAAACGGAGTGTCCACTACAGTTAAACCTCTCTAACAAGGAAGACTCACAATATGGACCACATGGGGACTTAGTTCAGATTCAAGGGTTCCAAGTTTCTGATTCTCCCAAAAGGGAAAAGAGCATAATCCTCTAGCCTCTTCACCTCACCCAGACATAGAAAACAAGATTAATTGACTTACTAATTTGAAATCACCTCACCCAAGGTTTGTATATCAACAATAATGACCACCAATCTCAAGAGAGAAAGTACCGTCAAAAGTTGAAGACCAGACCAAGTGAGATAATAACAAATCCTTCCCTACCTAAAAGGGGATCTATCATCAAGAAGAGATTTGCATGTAAGACAAGCGAATGAAGCCCACTCTCTCAAGATCACCACAAATAGTGTTCATAGGGCCTAATTACTATGTGAAACATATATGCAAGAAAGCAAATCTAGGTCCATTTTTAGAGCACCAATTGGAAATGTGATCTATGAAAGCAAGAAACACTCAAGCTAAACACACAAGAGGTTTATTTTTATTTCTAAAATCAAAATATTATAGAGATGCAACAAAATACCTCAGGTCCAAAGCAATGCACTTAGTAGATTTTACCTTATTGTTTCTTTTGTTGAGATTTTGTACGAAAGCAAGCCATGAACTCTTCAACAAGCAAGACAAGCAAACAAGATATACAATGTATATTCAACTTATGCAAACCCTAGGGTTAGATCTAAAAATCAATTGTTAGGAGCAATAATAAACAACAAATAATCCAAATGACAACTCACATCATGCATTGAACCATGTGAAAAATAAATGCAAGCTAATCATTAAATGCCCTTTTTTAATTTTGATTTTTGACCTAGTCAACAATATTGGACCTATATGACATGAAATCGGATCCCAAACCCTAAATGCAAAAAAGAGACCCTATTAAAAAATAGAGAGCTTTCCAAAAATGTATTTTTTTCCAAAAAATTTGCTGATTTGTGACCAGAAACAAATTTTTATGAAAAATCATAAAAAAATTATAAATCAAAGAAAAATGATCCAAAAAATCTGATTTTCAAACTGAGACACCTTTGACCCAATGCCAACCTACAAAAAAAAAATTCAGACCAAAAATCCAAGCCGTTTGGGAAATATGATCAAATCTTTAAAAAAAAACCCTAGGTTTTGTCTTCAACTCATCCTGCACAAGGGTTAGGCTTGAAAAACTTCAATAAAATAACCATGTAAAGATTAGAAAATCTGAAAATCTAAATTAAATGTAGGAAAATCAGGAGCATCATGCCCCATAGTGGACGCCGAAAATGTGTGCTAAAAATGTGTCACACTTCTATGAATCATTGTATCCAAGATTTCTCAAGAATGAGATCTCGAATGGTGACTCATAGTTCTCTATTCATGGAGTGCAAGGGTTTGTAATGGAGGCCCTCAAATTGACCTAGTTTGTGTCCATACAAGTACACCATAAAATGAGAGATTCAAAGAGGAAAATCAAGAATGCTAGTCTCCATGATCATCAAGTATGCATGCAAATGAAAATGGAAGCTATTCTATATGATAACAATGCAAGAAAGGAAATTAATCTATATGATAAAAATGCATGATTATTCTATGAAAGGAAATACAAATGCAAGATTAATCTATGAAAAGAAACATGAATCTAATATAATATGCAAGTGCAAAATTAATCTAAATGGATTGCCATGGGGCATGAAAGAAGAAGACAAGAAGAGACAAGTTGCAATATCCAAGCTCAAGTGCTCAAAATCTCCTCCAAAATTCCTCTCCAAACCTGTAGCATAACAATAGCCTAAAATCTTGATTTTCAAATGAGAAGGAGAGGTTTCCTTATAAAGACTAGCAATGGACGGTAGAAATTAAGAGGCAAAAGGAAAATAAACAATGGTGGAGATTAAATCTTGGTTGATCCATGTGCTCATATCTTCAAAAGGAAAAATCAAAGGCTATGATTAAGAGGCAAAAAACTCACCACTTAGGAAGATGTGTAAAGAAAAGAAACTTTATTTATTTTTATTTAATTTATTTCTTTTTCAATACAAAGAGGATTTAAGTGGGGGTTTTATTTAATTAAAAGAGGGATTTTCTTTTAATTAAATAAGATTATTTAATTTAATTAAATAAGATTATTTAATTTAATTAAAAGGGATGTTTTAATTAAATGAGATAATATTATTTAATTAAGAGAGATTTTAATTAAATAAGATAAGATTATTTAATTAAAAAGGAAATTTAATTGAATAAGATTATTTTATTTAATAAAAAGGGATTATTTTCTTTTAATTAAATAAGATAATTGATGAAATGATCAAGCCTTAGGAAATATTGAAATACTTGAATTTATTATGATTTGATCAAGGAAATTGATTTGAATTAAAAATGTTGCAAAGCATTGATTCAGGAAATTGATAAATTGATAAATGGGGGCCCATAGTCTAGGCGACCATTTTGGGGTGCATACAACCATCACATGTCTTCTCAAGGGTAAATGAAAGAAAGGTTATAAAGGTTCTGAAGTTGAGGAAGGGAGCATTGAATATCATGCGCACTGTACAACTTATCATGGTTAAGAAAGGTATGAGCTTAGCAGTTGTGAAGATGAGAATCGATATTTTATGCTTTGTGTGACTTCGCAAGGTTGAAATATAAGGATCTATTGAATATAATTTTTAATTTTATATATCTTACTTGATTTCATTTTTTAGTTTAGCCTATGCATTGATGCAAATGTAAGAACAAGTTTTAACACTTAAATTAATAAATTATATAATATATTTCTAATGTTATTCTCTTGATCTTTATTACTTGTGTGAAACATCAAACAATAAAAACAAATAACACTAGACCAATTTCTACATTAAAGTAATGGGCCAGTGGTTGATATTTTATTAACTGATCTTTATTACTCATGTGAAACATCAAACAATAAAAAAAATAACACTAGACCATTTTCTACATTAAAGTAATGGGTCATTGCCTGACATTTTATTAATTGAATATAAGAAGTTTACAAAATCTAGTTCAAAAGGGCATACTAGAAGGAAAGAACCAGTAAGAAAACCTTCGGTTGTAGCCCAAAAAGATAAAACCTACATGCTAAACAAGTCTACAAAATGGAATTCAACCTTATTATAGATGGCATTCTGTCATGTTAGAAATCTCAAAATTTCATATTACAATAATCAAATTTTGGTCTAATTCGTTCCATATTTTTACTGGTAAAATTGTCTCCCAAACTCTCATATTGATTCTGGCCTTTTTCTCTTTTCCCTATAAGTAGTAATCTACCACTTATACCCTATATACCTGTACCTTTCAAAACTATGACAATACAAAAACCAATTCTATATTGTCCTATCTAGATTAGTTCTGAGAGCTTAGTGTTAGTTTCCTTTCCATACAAGATTATTTAAATAATATCATCCTACAATCATATTATAATAATAGACTAAAAGAATGGAGAAAACCCTAAATGAGATATTAATCTATTCTAACATATTTATAGAACTGAAGATTCATGGTGATCAACTTAAAAGAACTGTTAATACTTAAGTTTTGTTGATGATTAGTGACCAACACTTAGTCATTTACTTAGGCAGTTTTAGTTAGTTATCGCTATGGCCGAGCTAAACATTAAAGGCCCAGAAACATTGCCAAGAAATTTTTAGGTTTCTGATTTACATCATGCCAAGCCAAGTATAATATTAAGTGTCAAGCGATAGAGATGTTAAGTGCCAATCAGAATAGTTTTTGCATACATGTCAGGATTGATACAAACTTTGATGTAAAATGTTTAGGCTGACTTATATGAGATTTGGGCCGACATTTGTATGCATTTAGTATTTGTCTACTGAGTTAATTACACATTTAATTGTTTTATACTATGCATGGCATGGAGCAAATCAGAAAATTAGAATGCCTTGGGGGCATAAATAATAGATCTTGATCATTGATCTAGATCTCACTGCTAGATCTAAAAAGACATATAAGATTGCTTCTAACCTTAGAAGACAGAGTGACAGTGAAAAATAGATACTGAGTGTGAGAAAAGGGTTGTTGTTCATGAAAGATGAACAGTGAGTTATTTTGTGAAGAAGCCTAGATCAAGCAGAATGACAGAGCAGTGAAAATAAGAATAAAGACATATCAGATTGTGAGATCACATAAGGTATTGGAAAGAGCAGATCTATCATCAACATCTAAGTTCATAACAAAGGATCACTACTTGAAACATTCTAACAAGTGTATCAGGTGAAATCTCTTAACAGAGTGGTTCTAGCAGACTATTTTAAATCTCTTAGCCGAGTGCTTACTTTACTGTAAGTTGAAATCCTTTGACAAGGTAGATTGTAATTATCTTTAGTTCTTAACCAAACAGACCTTTAACCAGGGAGATTTCATTTTGTAATCAAAATCTTGTAGCCCTAACAGGCACACTTTATTGCTGCAGTAGTGAAGATTTTGTGGGTGTCATCCCACCCCAGTTTTACCTATTTGGGTTTCTGGGTTACCAAAATTCTGTGTTATGAGTTATATATTTCATGTTGTGGATACTATCTAATGTTAGGTTAAATTCATATATGTATGAGTATGGATTAATTGTTTTAAGTGGTTAAGTTTTAGGATCTAATTCACCCCCCTCTCAGTATATTACTTTACCCATTATTGTACTTCCAAAAATTGGTATTAGAGAATAGTTCTCCTACAAAAGCTTTCAATCAGCTTATGAGTACAGATCTTGAGATGGAGGTTTACAAGTTGAGTAAAGTCATTGAGAATCAAAAGATCAAAATTCAGCTAGCATTACATCATCTTGAGATAGCAAGATAGGAATTAAAGAAATCATTGATAGCTAGGAAAAATTTGGCCAAAAAAATGAATGATAATCATTACCAGGAAGATGACACTGCAAATCTATTTCAGAATGGAGATTCTACTGAGAGTGATGCAGCTATTGTAGATCTAGTAGAAAAGAATAATGTAATATATGAAGAAGTCAGAAACTTGAAAAGAGGACAAGAAATGCAGATAGTGAGACTATGTGAAGTAGTGGAACAAAAGAAGAAAGATGAAGATGAAAAAGCTATGGCAGAAGAAGATAAAAGAGTGATAACTTTCAAACTTGATGAAAGGAAACATGATGTGCAAATAATGAAAATCAATCAGGTTGACATGGAAAATCAATTGTTACTTGCAAATCAGGAGATTAGTAGGAAAGATATGGAAATGATGAATCACAGATTTGGGAACAATCAATTGAAAGATGACTTAAGATCTAAGAAGGAACTGAATGAAAGGCTAAATAAACCTAATGAAGCCTTGAATCACTTTGAGAATCTGATGGAAGCATCAAGAAGGCCAAAGAATTCTTCTGGATTAGGTCACACTAAACCAAAGACATCTACTGAGAAAGGAGAATCATCTAAGAATGGTGAAAGGAGGAATGCAAAGACAAAGCAGAACAAGCCTGTTTTCCACCACTATGGAAATCTAGGTCATATAGAAAACATTTGCTAAAGAAAGAAAGGTAAGTCCAATCCTAAACCTAAGTTTAATGGTTACTGTTTTAATTGCAAGAAATTTGGACATAAAGCACATGAATGTTGGGCTGAACCAAATAATGCACCTCCCAAAACAAGATTTAATGGTTATTGTTACAAGTGTCAGAAACATGGTCATAAAGCACAAGACTATAGATCTAATGCTAAACAACAATGGACATCAAAGACACAAACAAAAGCATCTATGAAAGGCAACACTTAAAACTAGGATTATAACACAAGGAAGAGTTGTCATTACTGTGAAGAATATGGACATACACCTGAAGATTGCTTAAAGACACATTTCAGAGGGAAATCTAAGAGTTGGATGAATGGAAGCCTAGTCTATTTTACTTGTTTGAAGATAGGTCACACTAAGAGAGAGTATAGGAAAAGAGTTCCTACTACTATTGAAGAAATAAGAGCATAGATGAACCAAACATGGGTAAGGAAAATAGAGCCGAGCAGCAGTGAATCCACTAAAGCCGAGGTCACCCAATCCAATGGATCAGGTGATCACACCATCTCTAACTAAGAAATAGTGGTATGTAAGGAACTGCATTTAAAATTCAAATCTTACATCAGTGCCTAACATATAAATATGCCAAAGTCCATATCTGCATATGTTGAGATGCACTAGGACATGTTTTAACTGCACTATAGGTGCCGAGTTGGTTCGCTAAGTAAGTTGTGTGATAGCTGAGTATGGTAAGCCGAGTGATATGCAAGTTGTCTTAGTCGGCCAATGACAGCTGGCTTGCACTAAACTAATAGGTAGAATATTTATTTCTTATCTACTTTGACCTTTTGAGTCTATATAAGGATGAACAGTTTATTCTTCATTTTACCTTGTGATTTTCAAAATTCACAGAGTGATCAAGAAGTTGCAGAATTGATCTTAGTAAAGTTTGTTTCAAAAATCTTGTCAGTGTGTTGTTGGCAACCCTAAGTTGAATAGTTTGAAGTGTTACTTGCTGAGGTACCCTATTCTTCATTCTTGAACCCTAATTTTAGAGATTATGGCTACAAGTTCTTCTGCACCAGTCAAAGGAATGGAGGAGGAGCTTAAACAAATTAAGCTAGTAAGAAGTGATGCATGTGCACCACCTAACTTTTGAGTTGTTCCTAAAAGCATAATTTTAGGTGATCTGAATGAAGCCCTCTTATCTATCCCACCAAAGGTACTTATGATCCATGATGTTAGATCTTGTTACATGGTTAAGATTGGTGAAGTAGGTGATAGAGAATTGAGGAAATCCTACAACAAGTTATGTGAAAATGGAGCTCTGAAAGACAAATTCAAGTATTTATCTAACAAAGGGTTAACTCGTGCCCTAGATTTTCTGCCAGACTTTAAGGATGAATGGATCAAGGTTGTTGTAAGACAAGTTCATAATATGCATATGTGGCTGGACAATGGACCAGTTAGGATCACTAAAGATATTATTCATTGAGTAACTGGATATCCTGTTATCAGTGGTAAGCGAACAATGAGAGATCAAAGTAAAGAAGAGATAGCAGCTAACACTGGAGCTATTTGGGACAATAGAGGTATGACTATCTCTACAATTGAAGATTTAGAACTTGACTTTGGAGTGAGAGTGATTGCACACAAGTTCTATCAGTCGAGCTGACTAGATAGTATTCCTTGCACAGCTGTGGACCAAGCATAGAAGATAGTTAAGAAGAATCACACCTATGACCTTACTGAGCTACAATTGACACAACTAGATAAGAACTTACTATCAATCAGAAAAGATAAAATCTCATCATGTAAGTTTGTCTCTTTACTAGTTTGCATATTCTTCTATGTACAAAAGTCATTTCCTACACTGGGAAATATTGTTTGGAAGAAGGATAGACCTATTACTATACAGATTAGTGAATGTATTCAAAAATTAGGCAATAATTTCAATATTATTATGGGAAACTACTTTGTGGAATTCAAAAAGAGAATGAGGTTGAGGACTAGAATCCCTAGTTCACTTGTGGAAAAGCATTATGAGGAGATTTGTTTTCTAGTCAACATAGAATACACATACATTTAGGATGTCACACCCAGGGTATCATGGTTGGAGCCATTCCCTATGAAGTTAACATTGATGAAACATCAGCAGCTATCACAACACTCCTAGTAGAGGAGATTGATACAAAAACAAAGAGATTTGGAAATTGTGATGAAGCTAAGGCAAAGATATCCATGAATCTTAAGGTAGGAACCATGGAGAGAAAGAGGAAAAAGATTGTGAAAAATTTGAAGAAGATGGTTGGATTGCCGAGTGATGAGGAGGCAGAGGATGCACCTCTAGACATATCTACTAGACAAGGAGAAGATGTATCTAAAGAACTAGAAGTAGAAGTTAGTGAATCTGAAGAAGAGATTATTGTTAAGGCAAAAGGAAAGAAACCAGCAGTAGCCAAGGTAACCAAGCCGAGTAAAGCAAAACCTAAAGTTACCCCTCCCATTTCCAATCATCCAAGGACAAGGGCATCTATTATTGCATCTCCAGTAGTGCAAAAAAATGTATATACAAAGAAGAAGGTTGGAGAGATTAGTTATGGATCTAAGACTAAATTTGCAATAAAATCTGTGCCGAGCCTACAGGTAAAGAGACCTAGAAGAAAACTACATCTAGATCTGGAAAGTGATGAAGAAAAGACTGAAACTGATGAACCCAACAACATACCAACAACACCATTCAAGAGACCCAATCATATTAATGAGGTATGTGAGAATTTGAGAAATTTTGTAGGGTTATCTGGTTTTAACTTTATCAAATATGAGAAATTGAAGTTAGAAGATAAGCACAAAGTTCAAGAAGCACTACTAGATATGATGTGCAACTTCAAGTTAACTCCTATAGAGATAGGAAAC
>MU225822.1:312773-327444 GCA_018584345.1 Thuja plicata | reverse complement strand
TGACTTCTCCTTTCTCTTCAAATAGAGACTTTTTGGGATCTTCTTGTTTCTAAGTTTTGGATCTGCAAAACCTTGTGATATGTCTAGCCTTTCCACATGTGTGAAAAATGATAGGAGGTCTGATGTTTTTATTCATCATGTTGCATTGCTTTTCTGTGTGTCCATTGTAGTTGCATATCTGACATGTAGTGTTCTGCAAGTTCTTTTGAGTTTGATTTCTCTGATTGTTTTGATTCATTTTTCTTTGATTTTGCTGTGACTGAGTTCTGCAATGTATAGCCCTATGACCAAATTTATTACAAGAGAAACAATAACCATTAAAAGGTTTCACCTCTTTGCAATCTCTTGCCAAATATCCATGTTTATTGCATGCATAACAAGTTCTGTCAACTTGTCTGATTTCCCTTTTAGGTGGTTTAGATATAACCTCTATAGTATTTTCAACTTTCTTAGCTTCTGAAGATTCTTCAAGTGTTTTTTCCTTCTTTTGTGATGATTTGATTTCATCTTGTGTTGTACTAAATCCAAGACCAGTAGTGTTCCCCTTTTTTCTTTGCACATTGAGCTGGGATTGAATCAAATCAAAATTTTTGTGGAGTTTATCAATCTTATCCTTTGCTTCTGTTAATTTAGTTTCCAACTTCTTCTTCATGTTTTCCATTTCCAAGACTTTCATGTTTGCCTACAAAATTTCATCTTCCAATTGTTTGCTTTCTTTGATCTTGTCTTCAATGGTGTTCTAGCTATCTATAAGTTATTCCTCCAGATCTTCAAGTTTATCCTTTAGAGATTTATTCTCTTCATTAATCTTTTTGACCATTTGTCCTAGATCACTTGTAGAACAATCTTTCAGATCTTTTCTTAGCCTTTCGATAAGTATTTGAGAGCCATCATTTTTCAATCTTAGTTCTTCATTTTCCTTCTCAGATATGTCAAGATCTTCAAGAGCTGCTTCAAGATTATTTTTCAAATGTTTTGCTTTAGCTGATCCCATGATCTCCTCAAGTGGTTAAACTTTCTTATAGAGGACCAGAGCTCTGATACCAATTGTTAAAAACACTAAGAGGGGGGGGTGAATCAGTGTTTGTCTAATTATTATATTTCAGCCAATTAAACATATATCAAATGTGCATCCAAAGAAACATAAAACAAGAACACATAACACATGATATGATTATGGAGAACCTTGATCAGAGGAAAAATCCTGTGGGGATTAGTACCCACAAAATATTGTACTAGGTATAATGAACCTGTTAAAGTTCCTTTGCCCTGTTAGAAGCAATCTTTACAAATTGAGTACAATGACCTGGTTAAGGGTCTGACTCTGTTAAGAGTCTTTTACAATAACCTTGTTAGGGGTGGTGGACTCACTGTCCAAGGACTCACTATCCAATAAGATGAAGGGTACAACCCTCTGAATGTTGATATGCACTATATCAAAAATGAACTATTGTAGTGACACTGTTGTCTGATCAGTTCCGTTTATACGTGGATGCTCTTACTTCTTCAAAGAGCTATATCATCTTCTGACTTCATTATACTATCCCTCTGTAACTTCTTCTTGCACTATAATTGACTTCTCTTGCACGTTGTAACATAACAATACATTACATACTTATATCTTTACAAATGAATAGGCATGACCCAAAACATAACACTTAGTCAGCCTCTTAACAAAATATACAATGCTTCTGAACAAGTTGGCTCAAGCATGTTTACAACAACATTAATTACATCATAAAAAACTTATAAATAAAGGCACATAGCCTTAGCATCACAAAATAATACACGCTGATCAAAATAGTAGTCGGCTTTTGTGCTCTATATTCTGGACTATTTCCTGGACTACAGTGTACTAATATATCTGTATCTTTTCTGTACTGATGTTTCGTACCTTGCGCATTTGGATATAGCATGTATATACACCATAGAGTATACATCTAAGCACGCATGCTTTGGTGTGCTTTCTACCACATGCGCTGATGTGCTGATCACTGTATCTGTCTGACTGCTCTATATTCTGTACTTAGTCATTTTATCTCCTAATTTATCTTTGACAAAAACTTAGTATGTCTTTGTTGCCAGGATTGACAACACAAAATAAGTCTTGCTTCCTCAGGAATTCAACTTGCCAACATTTCTATCTAGTAAATGGGAATTTTCACTCACAACTAAGAGACAGATCAGAGAAGGCACATTAGCTCAAGTCATTCCTGAGCTGACTAAGAAACAGAGAGAAAAATTTGTTGAAGAATATAAGCATAAATTCATACCTAAATAGAGAGGTTATGCTATTTTGAAAAAAGATAATGAAAGTGTAGTACAACAGAGTACTAGGATTTGGAAAGAAATCTTTGAATTGATTGCTCCAAAAGAGAAAAAAGATTGATGAAGGAACATCTGAGCCTGACAAGACTGGAGCATAACCAAAAGAACAAACAGAGATAGTAAACATTGTTGATCTGACAATTGACATTCCAATTGATGTGACAATTGATGACTCTAGCAATTTGGATGCTGAGGGTCAGGATGAGCCGAGAGACTCAACTATAGAATCACCTATTAAGGCAACTAAGGTTGAAGGAGAGAAGAGTATAGAGGAAGATGAAGAGAGAACTCAAAAGGAACCTGAGGATAAAGATGCTAAAAAATATGTAGAAAAGGAGAAAACAAATGAACAAGAGGTAATTACACAACATTCACCTATTTTAGAGGTTGTGAAAATAGTCTTAGATAGTGGTGAGGAGATGAAGGATACTCACAATGAACCTAAGGAACAAGAGGCAGTGCAAGTGTTGGTTGGTTTACCACACTCGACATCATCTACTCCCACTGGACTCAAAATGGGAGGTACACTTGACCAATAGGCAATTTTGACTGAATTAAAAGATGCAATGGTGACTACTACTCATACATTAAAATGTATTGAGGAAACAAAGCTGATTTGTAGCTCACTAGACCTTAAGAGGAGGAAAATCATGAGGAAGAAGTCTCCCACTCCTAATGTCACATTAGATGAAGTTATGGTGATTCCACCATGGAATCCCAATGTTTTATCTTATGAACAAAGTGAGACTCTTCAAGAATTACTCAAAAGGAAGAAAAGATAGGAGGAAATGAAAAGAGAGTAGAAGCAAAAGCAGGTGTTACATGACATCAAGGACATATTTTTAAAAGCTTTTGATATTGAAGATGAAAATCCTCAAGCCCCTATTCTTGAAGAGTTAGTTCATATTGTGCAAAAGGTGGATGATGACAATATTGAATCTAATGAAAAGTTATTTCAATGGTCCGAGAGGAAATTTGAGAACAAAGTACTAGCAAAAATCTCAGGAGAGATTGTGGTAAAGCAGGTTGAACTTTCTTCTCTTGTAGAAATTTTGGAGGAAGTTGCAACTAATGTTTATTCTTTGTTTAAGAAGTTATGTGATGTTGAATTCTTCACAAAGGATTACCTACATGCCATAGAGAAATTGCAATTAGACTTAAAGTCAACTAGAAGTTCACTGAGTATGGATGCTAGCACTAGCTCCTTGTATTTTAACAAATTGACTTATGCACAAAGGAGGATAGCCAAGCTCATGGCTGAAGATTGTCAAATTAGGACTAGATTGATTACTATCTAGACAAGCATGATACCTCATCTAGAGGTCATTCAAAAAGAACTTTCATCTACAAATGAATTGGTTAAGAGAGATTCTCATCTCTCCATAGCAGAAATTTTAGTAAGTCTAGCTGCCGAGATAGAAGTCAAAATAGAGGTTATGAATTTTGTTAAGGATAGTTGGGACACTGCATTTGTGCCCACCTTACAACTTCATAAATAGTTTTTGGATAAGTATAACTTGACCCCACTTGCAATTAGTGACAAAAACAAGGGGGAATCTGACAGGACTGACAAGGATACAACATAAGGAGATTAGTACAGGTATCAATGTAAATTTTTTGTATGAAGTATGATGTACATTCCTAGGGGGAGTACATTGTGTACTTAGGAAACATTTTGGATGGAACAAATCAAAAGAAATGATAAGTGTGTTTTTGTCACTAATATCAAAGGGGGAGATTGTTAATCCTTAAGTTTTGTTGATGATTAGTGACCAACACCTAGTCATTTACTTAGGCAATTTTAGTTGGTTATCACTATGGCCGAGATAAACATTAAAGGCCAAGAAATTTTTAGGTTTCTGAGTTACATCATGCTGAGCCAAGTAGAATATTAAGTGTTGAGCGACAAAGATGTTAAGTGCCGAGTAGAACATTTTTTACATACATGTCAAGATGGATTAAAAATTTGATGTAAAATGTTTAGGCTGACTTGTATGAGATTTGGGCTGACATTTGTATGCATTTAATATTTGTCTACTAAGTTAATTACACATTTAATTATTTTATACTATGCATGGCATGGAGCCAATCAGAAAATTAGAATGCCTTGGGGGCATAAATAATAGATCTTGATCATTGATCTAGATCTTGCTGCCAGATCTGAAAAGACATATAAGATTTCTTCTAACCCTAGAAGACAGAGTGACAGTGAAAAAGAGATACTGAGTGTGAGAAAATGGTTTTTGTTCATGAAAGATGAACAGTGAGTTACTTTGTGAAGAATCCTAGATCAAGCAGAATGATAGAGCAGTGAAAAGCAAAGTAAAGACATATCAGATTGTGAGATCACAGAAGGTATTGGAAAGAGTAGATCTGTCATTAGCATCTGAGTGCATAATGAAGGATCACTACTTGAAACATTCTAACAAGTGTATCAGGTGAAATATCTTAACAAAGTGGTTCTAGCAAACCATTTTAAATCTCTTAGTCGAGTGCTTACTTTACTGTAAGTTGAAATCCTTTGACAAGGTAGATTGTAATTATCTTTAGTTCTTAACTGAACAGACCTTTAACCAGGTAGATTGCATTTTGTAATCAAACTCTTGTAGCCCTAACAGGCACACTTTATTGTTGTAGTAGTGAAGATTTTTTGGGTGTCATCCCCACCCCAGTTTTACCTATTTGGGTTTCTGGGTTACCAAAATTCTGTGTTATGAGTTATAAATTTCATGTTGTGGATACTATCTGATGTTAGGTTAAATTCATATATGTATGAGTATGGGTTAATTGTTTTAAGTGGTTAAGTTTTAAGATCTTATTCACCCCCCCTCCCTCTCAGTATCTTGCTTTCCCCATTATTGTACTTTCAACAAGAACTCTATCATCTTTCATAATAATATTTTATTCTACAAAAAATATATCCTTATCCTGAAAGCTATTATCTTTTTGTACTCAATTATTACTATTAATGTGTATTACTCATGTTCTTTAAAAGTGCATTCTCGTAAATAACTAGAATTTTATCTACCAAAATTCATAAACTATCTATATTTATCTATATATATACATAAATATATCCCATATATATCTATAAATTTATCTGCACCCTTCCAAAGTATTCTAAAAAACTTCTATAGTTGTCATCTATTATTCTTACTAATAAAGTCTGTATAGCTTTAACAAAGTATTATCATATCTAACTTTTTCATTCCTTATCTTAATGGGCTGTGGAAAACAAAACATAGTTTATAACAAAACCTAACATCTAGTACTTAAGTCATGCCGAGTTCTATTTGTGATCAGAGGAATCTTCATTTCCACATTTCTTTTCTCCATCCCTTCCATTCTCCTCATTTCTTTTATCAACTTCATCCTCTGTAAGAAACCACTCAAGCCCCTTCCATTCCTCACAAACCCTCACATGCATTATACAAAGAAGAAACACCCAGTTCCACTTAATTGTTGGGTGTCTTTCCTCAAACTTTTTGGGATCTTTAGTCACAAGGATAGGATATACCTTAATCAATTTTTTTCTAATACCATATTCACTATGCATAGGAATACATAAGTTATCATTAATATTGTTCAATACCAAGTCTAGTTCTGCCAATAAATATTTCTTGAACATACTAGAACATAACTTACTTATTACTACTTTATCTCTATCAATGTGTAAAATAATAGTAGAAAACATGGCTATTACCTCACTATTGTTCTTTGGGAAGTCTTCAATCTTTGAAAACTCCTCTCCCATGATCTTCATAATCACTCTAAAGATTAAACTATGTTTAACCTTCATGATTTTAACTAGTTTCTTCTCTATAAACTCACCCTAGAAAGACATTTCTCTCTTCTTAGCCTTCATCTTAATTGGCGTATCCATTGTTTTTTGATGAACAGTCTATAAAGTGATTGCACAAGCCTAAATTATATCTTACCTATTTAATACCCACAATTTGTGCAAACAATTAGCTCATAAAGGCTGTCATCTCAGTCCTGACTCCTAAGAGTACGTATAGTGTCACTTGAGTCTCGACAATTTAACAAGAATCACTTATATTTTAAATAATATAAGTTATTAAGTAAGATAGTTATAACATAATTTTAAGTAATAAAATATATTACTTCTTAAATGTTTGTGTGTGTTAAATCTCATTTTCTCATCATCGGGAATTCATGCTTAAAGCCATGTTTTAAAGCTACGAAGTCATGAATATAGTTATGTGTTACTTCTAAAGTCATCTAGGGAAGTTGTCTTTCAAGTCTCAAAGTCACGCATTAGTGTTTCTCAACATCTCAATGCTATGTCAATGTTATAGGTTAGCGGTTCTGAAGTCTTGAATAAATGTTATGCACAACATCTCAAGTATAAAATGTTACATCCATAAGCATATCGAGTGGTCGTATTCTTTAGGTCTTCATGTTGAGAATTTGTGAAATGAGTCTTTGCGTCAGTTCTTGAGTCTATAAATCATGAGAAGAATCATTATTTTGAAGTTGAGAATTTAGCAATTAATGTGAAGCAGTTTTTCTCAACTAGAAAAAGAAAGAAGAAAATGATGTTGAGAAGTCACGAAGAGGCCTAGCGCAGCTTTGCAAAGGTTATTTCAAACCGTTGAGAAGATGCTGAGATAACCATCATGCGAATTCTCAAGGGTAAATGGAAGATAGGTTATAAAGGCTCCAAAGTTGAGAAAAGAGACATTGAATATCATGCACAGTGTGCAACTTCTCATGGTTAATAAAGGTATGAGCTTAGCGGTTGCGAAGATGAGAACCATCATTTTATGCTTTGCGTAACTTCTCAAGGTTGATATAAGGATCTATTTTATACAATTTTTAATTTTATATATCTTCCTTGATTCAATTTTTTAGTTTATCCTATGCGTGTGGAATTTAATTTATTATTTTAACCTATGCATGTGGAATTTATATTATAGAAAATGAATTGAAAGAGACATTTTTTATGATTCTATCCCAATCCATGCGTGTAGCATTTATGGAAAGGTAATGTAGTATTTGAGGTACACAGGCTTGGATATTGAAACAATACAAAGAGAGGGATAATTTACTGTTAACACAACATTCAAAACACCAGAGAATTTCCAATGAGTTCTCAGTTGCATTTCCAAAAATAGCATTCACAATTTCACAAAGCTTTCATAATTTTCAGCAATGTGATACAAATAAATGGCTGAGAAAGGATCATCCAATGTTGTTGAAGTGACAACACAACAAGGCTTGACAAAGACAAAGAAACCCGCAATGTTTCCTAAATAATGGATAAAATTTTTTCTAGGAACTTCAAATGCAGAATATTCAAATGATCAGGTATGGAGAGATCCATACAAAGTTTGCAGAGATGCAATATGCCCTAACACTTCAGGCTATGATCTCTTTAATATTTTCTACAAAAATAGGGTTAGGAAACCTCCTATGTGAAACCTCTAAGAGATAAATTTGGGAAAATTAAATTTCCTTGAAGTTTTTGTTGACTTCGATCTGATGAAGATGCTTATTAAGGCCTATGACCCTATAACACAAGTTTTTAGAAGAAAGGATTGATCATTGTTATGCATGCTTTAAAGAACCTCATCCAATCATGTGTTTGGTCTAATAGGGGAAATGAGTGTGGATATATATTTGGTGACCAAAGATGCCCTATTTCACAGACAATCAAATTATTACAAGGGTAAGATATTGCCTAAATTTGTTCCCAAGGAGAAGAAGGAAGTTGAAATTTTACCCAAGAAGTTTCCACCACCATATGATGTTGACCTATTCTGGGATTTTTTCAAAAATACTATATATGGGTTGCACAAGGTTTTGGGGAAGGATAGAGAACTTACTATGATGCCTGATATCTTGGTGATGGCATCTGATGTCCAAGATATGTACACAAATAAGGAGTTTGATTATGTTGGCTACATAATTGATCAAATTCATACACAAATGGTGGTGGCCAAAGAGAGCCTAAAAGATTTAAACTTCAAGAATTAATCCATCCTAATGCATCTCATATTGTATCACAATATTGGCCATAACAACCCAAACTTCATAAATACCAATAAGGAATATGGATAAGCCTTGTTAGTGTAGCTTTGGACCAGGTTATGGGATAAATCTTATCATTATCAAAATTCAATTTTATTCCGCAATGATTTTTGTTCTCCTATTTTAAATTTGTTAGGAGTGTATCAAGAAAAGGTTCCTTCCCTTATTAGGATATTACTTAGGCCAAAGGGTTCTATTAGAAACTCCCCCATACAACACAATTGGGGTGATGTTTTCTTGTTTGCCAATTTTTTTGTTATGAGATTTTATGGATGCCCCCAACCACCCCACATACTGCCTAAATTTATTCCTGAGAGGTTGGGTACCATTTATTTTTTATGGAAATTGATCATGGTGGAGAGAGAATACATGATTAAGAAACATTATGGGACCCTATTTCCAAGAACATGGTAGATAGGAGACTTCATTATAGGGAGGAATGCCCTAGACCCTATTCATGATTTCCTTAGGCATTATAGGTTACATTTAGGGTAGGTAAGGGTTTATGATCTAGAATATTTTATGAGGCGGACCTTGAGGACTATGAGAAACCATCTAATGGCTCAAAATTAACCCTTGATGGAAGAATATTTAATTAGAAACATCTTGGATGAAAATGAAGCAAAAGAAAGAATAAGGAAATGGAAAGATATACTAAGAGTGGAGGCAGAGTTTAGGAAAACTAAACCTTCCCTCCTTATATTTCATGAAGAGAAAAAGTACGTTCATAGGATTGATAAATGCTTAGATGATTATGATGATATAATGTCAAAAATTCTTGATCTTCCTGCTGGTGAGGAAGACAAGTTGAATCGTGAGGATATTGAGGGGGAAGAAGTGTTGGGAGAAGGTGCAATGGAAATAGATGAGGGGCAGAGCCCTTCTACTTCTTTTCTGGTAAGAACTACCAAAATGAAAAGAATTCAAAGTATTCCAACATAGGTGAAGGAGAAAAGAAAGAAAATTATCCCTTGTACTAGTCATTATTTTTTGAATTAAGAGAGAACTTTATTAATTATCATGTTGAGGAAGGAGAAAGGATAGATGACACTCAGCTAGCTATAAAAATAATTGATGATAGAATCATATAGGAAGCTAAATTTGTGAAAGATGAGGACTTTATCAAGTCCATAGAATTTAAAAGTTTTTTTTTAAAAAATAAAATAGAGAGAATTGACATTAGCCTTGAATCAAGATGAATTAGAATACAAGAAGGCTAAACTGATAGAGAAAATCCAATCCTATGATCCTGATAGTGAAAGTGTGACTGTAGACGAGGCTATGGATTTGGTGAAAAGAAGTGGAATATTGTTAATCCCTAATTGGGATTTGGAATCTTCTTTTTTAATTGATCAGATAAAGAGACAAGAAAATTTTGTAGGACATAAAGAATTTGGAGAAGGGGGACTACAAAGGGGATCTGGTTTCCATTTAGATAGAAAAACACTTGCAATTTGGAGTGTTCCCCAGCATCACAAAATCCCAGGATAATGGATGTACATAACACAACAAAGGGCACTAAATTTATATGGAAGATCAAAGACACAAAAGGGTTAGAAGTGGTCAACCTATTTCATCATGTATCATTCATGAATGTTGCAAAGTTTGACGATTTAGAGACCCAATTGGCCAGATCCTTCAAAGAAAATGTTAAGGTGAGACATGAGTAAGAACATGATATGAAAAGCGTTTATTTTCTTGACAAGACTATAAGTGGTTGAAATAATAATTGGAGAAATATAAGGAAGCCATCATTACTCCTGCTGAAGTTAGAAACCAAATAGAGAAGGAAGGGGAAATAGCCCAAACTATGGTATCAGAACATATGCACATCAGTGATGAAACTGATAAAATAAAGAAAGAAGCAGAGTATGGGGTCTTGAAAAATGGTTCTAGGGAATAGGGTTGATGTGATAAAAGATAAGACCCCTGATGTACATAGTTCACATTTGGTATTGTAGGGTGAAAATCATAATTGTAATGAAGCATTGAATTTACTAACCCCAATCTTGAATTCATGGTCTCCATACAATTCATTTTTGAGAAGTTAATTTTATTAATGTCACAGAAGCCATATCTTCCTAACAAGATCATTGATGCAAAACAAATGACAGATAAGGTCAAGGTTCTTTTTTCCTTCTTTTTTAGTAAGATGTAGCAAATCCAGGGGAAAATTCAAGTCTTTATTGAAGCTAACTATAAATTTATTCCTCCAATCTTTAATAATGAAGGTGCCTTAAGGGATTGGAAGGAATGGAATTATTCTTTTGATCAGATTTCTATTATTGAGAGGTTGAACTTTTTTTTGAGGGTAAGACAGAGGTAGATGTTTTTAATGATGTTCCAGATAATTTTTTTTAGTATGATGTATATTTTAATATATTTATTATTGATGTTAGGGCTATCACAGATTCCAAGTAGACCAAGAGCCTAGAGGAACTACAAACGGTTAGGTAGGTAGTGTGGCCAACAAAAGGAGAAATTATTGTTTGGAAAATTGTTGTAGGATGCAAGGCATTTCTAGCTGGAGATAGCTAGACAAAGACTAAAGTGGAAGAACCATGAAGAGGAAATAGAGAGAGGACAGAAAATCACAACAGGGTATCTTATCTTTGCATTAACTTGCCGTGGATACACCTACACTACAAACCAAGACTGTACCTGAAGATGATGTTGCCACTTGTCATTTCAGATTGTCTTCAGTTTCTTAATAGTTTTTATATTGTAAACTATTTTTGCATTTCCATGTTCAAGTTTTGGTCTTAGTCCTATGTTTTTAAGATAGTATTATTGTCTAAGTCTTTTGATGTTTTTGACTCATAATCATAGTTCAGTGAAAGGAAAAGAGTTCCAATCATATTATAAGGTTTAAGGTGTTATTGTAATGAAATATTTTTATAGCTCACACTTAAATCTTAATGAAATTGCAATCATGATATCAATATGATAAGATTTATTAGTATATTACATTGTCTTTGTATTGGCTTTTAACATTGATATGAAATTGAGAAGATATATTATAAGCTTTATTAGTATATTACATTATCTTTGTGTTGGCTTTTAAGTTTTTAACTTTGATACGAATTGAGAAAATATTAAGTCTTAGTCCATGAATGATGTTATTGTTCATTGTTATTAAAATATCCTTAATTCAGGAATTCCCTTAACTACCCAAATTTCCCAAATATACAATTTAGGCAAATGAACAGGAACAACTATTAAAATCAACTCCTCTACTATTTACATCAATTCAAAGTTCTTGGCTATTGAAAAAAGGTTTTGTTTGCCAACAAATAAAATTTTTGTGTACCAAAAAAATTCAATTCACCCTCAAAATTAATGTTTAACTTTGAAAATTATTTTTATTCACCAATATATATTTTTTGGTCTAGTAAAATGAATCAATTCGCCCACAAAATTAATGCTATACTATTAATATTTTTTTAATTTGCCAATATGTATTTTTGTAGTTTTCAAAAAAAATACAATTTGCCCAAATTTTTCACATGGTTTCAGGGAGCATGATAGATTTTCCAATTGAGATTATTATTTTTTCTTTGGAAAATAAAAATTTTTACCAATAAAATTAATATTTTCCTTAGTATTTTTATGCATTTCACCATTTTTTTACACTTTTTATGAATGGGGGTTTCTTAAAGATTACTCTAAGTCACTGTCATCTTTCCCCTAGCAAATAAAAAGTAAATAGGCCTCAACCAACTACTTACCTATATTTTGAACCACCCTCAACTACCTAGAAATTGATCAAAACTCCTTATGAGTTGGTCTAATACATATATTTTGAGATTGTCAAGTTGACAACTATGTGTGTGTGTGTGTGTGTGTGTGATTAATGTACTTGCAAGATGAAACACAAAACTTCAATATGTCATTGCATCAATGGTTAGAATCATTAAATTCAATTCAAAAACATAGAAAACCAATGGAAATCGACACATTTCTTCCTATCTAGAAAGAGTATAATTTAAGCTATACATTTGCCCTCAAATTATGCTTTAAAATAGTGACACATTCAATCCTAGAATGGAAGATTCAAGTGAAATTCATACTATCTATCATGCAATTCAAGCCAAAATGATTCATTAAACACAAAATGAAAGAGGTTATCTAATTAGCTATGAATTCATGAAACCAAATGAACAACATAAGACTGCAATTAGAATTCTCAAAATTAGGACCTATTGAGCTCTAAATTCAATCCTTATATGGAAGAATTTGAGAAATGTAGGATTGACATTGATTTGTGAGGAGAGGTGAGGATTGAATCTTTGGTGATCCAAGTGAGTGATCCTTGTGAGTGCACTCTCATTGGTTCATGGATTGACTTTCTATGTGCAAGTGATGAGTTGTATTTTGAGAGTTTTATTAATTCTCTTTAATTAATTAATTTAGCCAAGGATTTAATTAGGTTGATTTGATTTAAATAAGCCAAGATAATTAATGTGAGGTAGTGATGAAATCACTTGGATTTTAAGAGATTATTTTGATTTTGATGAATTATGCCAATAATTGAATAGTTGAATTTACATAATTGAGGGTATGATCACATTTAGGGAAAATAGGGTCTCTGTTTAAAGTAGACCAAATTAAGGTGATTAAATTTTCCCCTCTTTGAGTTAATGTGTGAGTAGCACATTGATTGAAAGAATGTCTTATGTTGACTTCAAAAAGTTTGATAATTCCACCCTTGATTGAATAAAATTTAGTAGATGAGACCAGTCTCAAACTTCATTGAACTAAGACTGATAGTATCAACCTTGAACTTGATCGAATGAAGGTTGATTGAACACAGATCTAGAGATACCAATTATGAACTTGATTGAACAAGAATTGACAATACTAACTCTGAACTTGATCGAATGAAGGTTTGTACAAAGCTGCTAAGAGCTCTAGGGTATCAATTATGATCTTAATTGAATGAGAATTGATAATACTGACTCTGAACTTGATCAAACAAAGGTCAGTATGAAGTTGATAAGAGATCTAAGGTATCAATTCTGAACTTGATCGAACGATAATTGATAATACTGAATCTGAACTTGATTGAATGAAGGTTAGTACGAAGCTACTGCAAGCTTGATAAATATATGAGAGATTATAGACATAGATATCTGGCTTGTTTAGCATTGAAGCCTTCTATCAAATAGTCCCAACTTGATTGAAGGAAAATTTCATACCCATAGTCTATTGATGATGAAGTCAGTTATTCTTTTTGAGCAAGAATTTAATTGATTTTTAGTGTGTTCATGCCTCCTCGGGAATGAAATCAAAGGAAATAATAAGAAAATCCCTCTTTAGAATGATATATCAATGGAAAATTTCATTGGATCAAGGAAGAATCAATGAGAAGGTGAGATGGAGCGAAAATGTATTAAGAGAAAACACAAGTTTACCAAGTTGATTACGTTGAAAAGTAATTATGAGTGTGAGGCCTCACCCCAAACCCATCATAGCTTTTCCAATTACCATTTTGATAGACCTAGAGATTGGCTTTATGTTTTGATGAATTAGGAGGTTTTACCCTTTTGATAGGGACTTGTTTAAATTAGATGATGATAATTTATAATTTACGACACTTTCCATACTCACGATGTTGACCCTATGATACATTATGATGATTGATTAAGATGAATGATGAGATGCTTCAATTTGGATACACACGTTGATATGAGTTGTTCAGGAAAACTATAATCAAGATTGGAAGTATGTCGAGATGTGAAATTATTTGAAGGTTAAAGGATAGTTGATGAAATATCTTGCTGAGTTTCAGGACATTTTTGTAACTATTACTCAAGGAAATTGGTTATTTGATTTTATGCCATTTAGGTGTTTTTAGAATTGATAAACTTAATGTTTATGCAATTTAGATAAAACTACATCATGATTTATATAAGATCTAGAATAGTTAGTGTGACTTGTGAGTTAATGAGTTCATGTTCTGATGATTTAGCTGATGTATGTTTATTTGTAAGTCAAGGATTAAAATTTATGATGATGATTATATTATGTGGATTATATTCTGATGCCGATTAGAACCTAGAACATATTGTTGATTTTGGTTATACATGCTTAAATATGTGATTTGATGAGAAAGACTTAATCATGATTAGATTTTATTATTTCATCAATAATGCCTTAAACTTAGGAAATAGCATGAATGATATGTCGTAATGTTAGGATTATGGAAACACCATGTTTGAGCATTACTTAATGAAAAGTATATTTAAGAATTGAATTTTGCATATTGATTAACGTTGCAAATTATGAA
>MU225822.1:300562-312723 GCA_018584345.1 Thuja plicata | reverse complement strand
ATATATATATATATATATATATATATTTGCATGTGATTTTATTGCCTTGAACTACTGATGCTCGAGTTTAGTGTGCAGGAAAGAGAACCATGGAATTATTCAGAGAATCGGGACTAAACACATGTGAATTGAGTAAGCCAATATTTAATCCAACAAGGGGTTGAAACATCATTGTAATGTGATCTTTATTGTAAACATAATATGAATGTGTGTTAATAGTTTAAATTCATGTTGTAGACTGGACATGTCATTGTGAATGTGATGTGTATTTTCTTGATGTCACTTGACACTTGTATTGTTCATATGGATGGTGACATGTCCAAAATGCCTACTTTTCAAAGTGGCAAAAATGGAGATGACCTCATGCATCTAACTTGTCCCACACTCCTTACTAAACTCTCAATTAAGAGGGGAGACAAGAGGCAAGACAAAAATGACTAGAGGGCATGTCTCATTAATTGCTAGGTCTTGAGTACACTTATGGGGGTCTTTTAAGAGGGTTTAGAGGGACTTAGTGAGTGTTCACTCACTCTCTTATTTTAGAGACAATTAGGGTTGGAGGAAGGAAAAAGAACAGGATAAGGGATTCATCTCAACTAGATTCTTGCCATTTTTCTTGGACCAAGGTTGGTGGATTCTTTCCATGGAGAAATACTCTTGCATTTTAGCTTTGTATGTTATTGTTTTTATAAACATGTAAATCTTGTATGGTGTTCGTATATGTAAATCTTGTATGGAGTTCATATATGTAAATCTTGTATAGTGTTATTGTATG
Source organism: Thuja plicata (assembly GCA_018584345.1). Classification (NCBI taxonomy): domain Eukaryota; kingdom Viridiplantae; phylum Streptophyta; class Pinopsida; order Cupressales; family Cupressaceae; genus Thuja; species Thuja plicata. The sequence goes on along the minus strand of MU225822.1, from coordinate 311,948 downwards.
TAGATCTTTTTATTGTGTGTTGGGTGGGGGATGCATTTGGATTTTGTATCATTGCTTGTTCTTTTGGATTGGGAGTGTTGTTCATAGGTGTTTAAGGCATTACCCACCCTTGGAAAGGGAATAAGTGGCCTTGGGTGAAGGGGTTAGTTGGGCTCTCTATTGTAGTGAGAGTCTCTTCTCATATAGAGAAGAGGGAGAAAATGCAAGGTGTATGGGCCCTTGCATGCCATTGTATTTGACCCTAATTTTGGGGGAGATAAGAGAAGATTGGATGGAAAGATATATGTGGTTTTTTTGCCTTGAAGAGGAAATGACCAAATGTGTATATGGAAGGAATGTCAATGTATCCTTGGAAAGACATGGAAACAAACTTTTGTTAAAATTTTTGAATAGGCAATGGCATTCTCCTCCTTGGAAAAGTCCACCTTCGCCCTACTTCAATGGGTTTGGAAAACTCATTTGTGAAGCCTTGGTTGGGAGTTAATTGTTGATTTGTGTATATATGATGGTTGTGAGAATTTGGATGTGTTACCTGTTTAGCCTTGGTTCTCCAAGCTCTGGGTTGGTCTCCTTGAGAACTTGCTTGGGAGGTGAGCTTCTCATGGTTCTCGCCATGTATTTGCAGGTTTTAAAGTCAAGATGATTGTGGATAAAGCTTGGGAGAAATCTTCATTTTTGGTGTAGTTGTGTGAGAGCAACTTTAATGTTGCATGGCTACTCCTTGTATTGAGATTCATTTCTTTTTAAAGTGTTGTAATGTCCATATTGTAAGCTTTGTTAAGCAAAATGTGAAAACCTCTTATTCATTATGTATTAGTTTTCATAACATGAGAAATCTTGTAGATTTAGGAATCTTTTAATCTCTATAATGTATTTGATTTTAAGTTTTCAAGTTAAAAACACTTCATTATTCCTTTGGAAATCTGAATTCTATTGCATTAGGATCAATACTCTACCTTAAAAATTTCACTGTAACCCCAATCCTTGAGAAGGAAAGATAATACTGCTAACAATAGTAAATCAAAACAAATTAGTATATTAATGTAAAAAAAATTCATCTAATATTAAAAATCAATAGTCCACATAGTGTATTTCTATAATAAATAAATCCAATGCATACATATAACTACCCCAAAAAGAAAATCAATAATCAACATGATAGAAGCAAAGGAAAAAACAAATTTTATACCAAAAACATTTTCCAGATTTTAGAGCAAAATTGCTCTCTGGAAAATGTATGGGGAGGGAATTAATTCCCCCTTTAGACAAAGAATATTCCCCTTTTGTTCCCCTCACTAAACCCCCTTAATTACCCCTTTAATTACCCCACTTTAGTGTTAAAACATAAGTTTAATTAGTAGGGAGGCATGTTGTTGCACCCATCCCTGTGGGCCCCACACATACCTCCTCCCTTGCCTTTTTAACCTCCTTACTTGGGCGCAGTATGGGGCTGTTATCAATGTTGAAAGGAAATTTTGAAAAAAAAAAAAGACATGTAATATACTACTTGGGTTTTGCACCCCTCTCTTCATATCATGCGAATTCCCTTGGGGATCTTTGAGGAAGTTTAGGTGGGCCCCATAAAACTTCCAATCACTCCTCTTTTCCATGCGTTGGATAATGGGTTCTAACATGGAATCAATGCTTATTCCCTAAACCAAAAAGGCTCCCCATTTCATGCAAAATTCCTTGCCCTTATTAAGTTGACTTTGAATTATACTTTCTACACATTGAAAAGAGAACTTGAGGTGGTCCCCACCTCCAGCTTGGAAACATGTGAATGTCTTGTTTTAAAAGGCTTCCTCTTGCATAAAATTCACAGGTTTTAAGGGTATCTTGGGATATTCCCACACCCACCCACTTGGCAAGTGGGCCTTGGGAATAGCGGTGATGGGTGATGGGATGGGCTAGTTAGTAAGGATAGGCTAGTTAGTAGGGAGGCTAGATTAGTAGGATAGGTTTAGTTTAGTAGGGATATTTAGTTAGTTGATTAGGATTAGTAATGAATAGATTCTTTTTAGCATGTTAAGATTTATTTAGTATGGAATCAACCTTTTTAAATAAATAGTTATTTTATCCAATGGTTAGTTAGTTGAAATGAATCATTAAAATTAGTTAGTAGTTAATTTAATTTAATTATGTTAATTGTAATACATTGTTCATGTGTTCAAAGGGATTAGAGGTTAAATGGATTTTCTTCTAGAAGATAACTTAATTGTTTTACTAGAGGAAATTTAATGATTTTATTAAAAGTTAACTTAATTTTCTATTAGAGGATCAATGGACTATGGTGGTAGGTGTTTTCTTTTAAAAAGGGGGAGAATTTAATCAAAATGGATATTAGTAGGTTAGAAAAATAGATTAGATGTTAATGAATATATTTTAATTATGTAGTTTACTTTCTTATATATAGATATAATTTTGATTCAATAGTGTAGTTAATTATTAGATTAATAAAATTAGTTTTTATGCCAAAATGTATAGGTTCATTTACTTGTTCAGATTTCGTATTGAATCAACACATTAAAATAATAGTCCATGTTATCTGATGGTTTATGGATCACTAATAGTAGTTAGTTTAGGTTATTTCTAGAATTGTGAAATTGTGGATTAGTTAATAGAGGTTCTGGCTTAATGAGTTGATTTTCTTAATTTAATTTAATTTAATGTATAATAGGGTTTAGTACATCTTGTTATGGTAGTATAATTAATCCACCTTTTATGATTAGATAACATTACATGCTAGTTCACATTACCAAGTTTATTGTCGAATATAATTCAATTATTAATATGGTTAACTCATGAACTAACAATGTAGACAAATGATCGATTATGTTAAATAAATCGCATACAAGAGATATAACCTAGGTATATACACCTTTTAGGTTATCATTATTGGAATGAAATTGGTTAGGGGATTAAACGCATCCTTTCGCAATGATATTGTATAAGTTTATAGTAATTATGGGAGCCCTATTAAACCAGGAATGTTTAAGGATTGTAATGACATTGAATAGGATTAATAAGTTAGATTTCTAGGTCAACCACTAATGGGGTCAGTATACCCCTGTGTACTTACAGTACTAAACTATAGATTCTCTTACCATCTTTCAAGTTGGATTACCGACTCTGCAATCGACTTTATCGATAATCCTAGCTCAATCTAAGACTAGATCTTTTAGCTTGAGAAGCAACTTCACCATGTTGTCACCTTTCCTTAGCGCTCTCAGTATTATTGTGTCATAATTGTTGATGTTGTTTTATGTCCTAAAAAAAAAAATTTGTGAGTGTGTTTTGCCCTAGTTTTGGGCATGACATTTTGGTATCAAAGCTAGGTTTCGCAACACTGGGTGGCTTTGGATCCAATAATGACTTGAAGGCCTACAATTTTTCTCTATAGGAGTTGGACAAGGTACATAGGAATATTTTTATTAAAGGGTCAATGTGAAATGAAACACATGTCATCGCATAAGATACTCATATAAAATAGTATACTGAACGTACCTAGATAAATAACTTGAGAGGGATATGAAGGGATGATCCTTATTCTTAGTGGGATCCAATCCTTGTTTATTTTTGTTTTTATTTTTCTTTTAAGTGGATTTTTGAGAAAATAATATTAGATTACCAACCACTCTCATTGCCTATGACTATAATACGATAGTAAAATGCATATGTAAATAGAGCCAATTTAGTAATTAAATATGGAGACCCTTATCGTGATACACTTCAAGTTAATACAAAATCCAAGGTAGATATGTAACCCATAAATCTTTTGTGTCCTAATACTTTGTTAGGTATTTATGAATTGTCAGAAGGTATATGTCAGCTAGGAATCAATGATTTTTTTTTTAGTGTATTAAAAGGTAATTAATATGAATTGTAATGAAACTATGGACAATCAGTGATAGAGATTAAAATGGGAGAACAAGATAGTATACATTTTATCTAGCATAAATAAATAGACTATTCCATGTTGTGCTAATTGTTAGTGCATTAGTGATGGAGCCTTGGTAATGCGATTATAAATAGAAGAATGTAATTTATCTCATAAGAAATTTTACTTTTGGGTAGTTCCTTGTGCCTTGAGAAGTTAGTTCAAAAAAATTAAATTACCAGAACCTTCTTGCACCACGATCCACCTCTAAGGAATAAAGATGCAATTAAGTGTGTGTAAATTAAGAGATGTAAAATATCTTTTCACTTTAGTATGAGAACATTATTTGAATCCTTCTATGATATAAATGAGTGGGGTAGGAAACTACCTCAAGCATGTGGGGTCCCTTATGCCATGGTATGGGAAATATTTTATGAGAATATAAATCCTTAGGATAGACGTGCCCAATCGAAACGAATAAGAACTGAAGTTTATCATGTATAAGATTGATGCAGGAGCTTCAGAGGGTCATATTTTTCAACTCGAATGTGGGTTTTGGCTGAAATTTTATAGGTAGATTCATGAGCTAGAATTGATGGCAATTCCAATTGAGCCAACTTTGTTGGTGGCCGTTTTGACCATTTTTCGGGAGCCTGAAATTTCATCTTGACCCCCAAAATTGGCTTTTTCTTTTTCTTTCCAATTTTTTTTTGAGTTTTATTTTTGTAATAAATCTAAAATCATGTTTCTAATTTCATGGATTAGTTGGCAATTCAACTTGCCTTAGTTGGGAGCTTTTCTTGGGAAAAATTAGGATTCATAGGATGAGTTTTAAAAATTACCAAAAATGGAAAAATCTATTTTTCCTGAAAACCTGCCAAATATGGTAATTTTCAGAATTGTATTAAGTAGGAGTTTTATTTCATTATAGAGGCAGAGTAAGTTGGAGAAGTTAATGAAGATTTCAAATTCTGTAACATTTTGTTGTGTATCTTCTAAATCTTAATGTTATTTGGGCTACATCAAAGATGGAGAAAGTTGACCTGATGATCCATAGGACATAATTATGTGTGCAATAAATTTTATCTTAATGGATAGTCATCAAACCATTAAAGTATAAAATACTAATATTTCTTTACACTATTTATAAAATTGTAAGCAACCCTCCTCGTTATTTAATGAATTATGCTTGGGAATGTAGTAAGAAATAAGTATCAAGTAGAATAATGGAATATATGCATAGTAATATAAATTAATTAATGTAATGCCTATTGTGATTAGTGAGCTACCCTAAGAAAGTGTCTAGCTAACCTAACCTAGGGAAGGTTATTGTGGACATCGAGTGTCAAATCACCAAATGGAGCCACTTGAGAAGTTTTACGTAATTATGATGATTGAAAGTACTCATATGTAATAATTATGCTAGTTAATGTACTCATTGTATTATTATGTTGGTAACCATGTTTCGGGTCATTCCTATATTCATAAAATAAATGCTCTTGTAGAAGTTTTAATAGTGTTGATTTATGACACATTGGCCTAAGTGTGTTGGCCATTCAATGTTGTGTAAGTACGATGATGTAATTCATGTTATTGAGAGTAAGACATTAGTGAACCACGTTGCAGTGGAAACTTTTCTTGAGGGGACGAGGATGTTGTGAGGTGAATAGCATGATAATATGCACTTGTCTTCCAAGTTTTTGTGTCTACCTCTCTCCCCAAATAAATATTTCCTTAATGCTTTATCTTTATCAGGGCATAATTGGTCTATTTTAAATATTGCCATACTGAATGTATGTTGAGATTTCCCCATCTCCCTCTGAGTGACCTCAAAAGGTCACATAGTTCAGGTAATGACTGTGGTAGAGTATGGTTTGCTAAATTTATTCTTATTTTATTTTACCTTGTTTCACAAGTTTATTTTTGTGTTTTCCAACAATGTGAAAGTAATTAAATTATGTGTTGAGTTGCTTAGCCAAAAAAATTTTATATCCTTATTTGCCTCAAGGATTTTTTTTTTCCTTTTCTTTACTTATTTTTGTAATAAAATTTTACCAATGTGGCCACTTTTTTTGAATCTTACCTTGTTGAATCGTCCTTTTCAAATTTTAAATTATGGATTTCATGATTATTTGATGAGGCTCTTTTGGTTGGATTATTGGCAAGTTATTTCATGATAGGATGTATGAGGGAAAAGATTTATTGGGAAATCCATTATATTTTATTATTATAAATGAGGATACAACTATAGAGAAGCTTCCCATCACCCCTGTCATCAACATTATCTATGACCATATGTGTAGCCTTTGTGAGAGTCTTTTGTTGGTTGCAATATGTATAGGCCTTGTAAGACTATTTTATGATCTCATTGCATAGACATTATGATGCTATCAATAAATACAATATTAAGTTTGTCTAAACTATGGATTATCATAGTGGCAAAAGATATATTTAGCTTAATATTAGAGCTATACTCCTGATATATAAATTATATGAACCAACATCAAGAGTGATGTTAGTATACTTTTGAGTCATCTTGTAGGGAAGATGTCCCATGTATTAGTACATTTTCTTGTGAATGTAGATCACATTTAGTGTGTTGGATAGTACTACCTTACGTGAGCTTGTTATTGGTGGGATATGATAACAATGTACAATAATAATAGATTGTGAAGTTTGGATAGACAATTTAACTGTACAATATCATGCTTCTAAATTTTAGAAGTCCTTAAATCAAGGAAAAACATATCCTTAACTTGTATTATCATTAGATTTACGCATTGCACAAGATTAAAGATTTGAAAATTATTCAATGAACTAAACAAGATGTCAACACTGGAACTTTAGCCCTAAGTTGGGTAACTTCCAGGAGGAAGTTCATGCCTAGGGGGGAGGATGTGAGGCCTCACCCCAAACCCATCATAGCTTTTCCAATAACCATTTTGATATACCTAGTGATTGGCTTTAAGTTTTGATGAATTAGGAGGTTTTACCCTTTTGATAGGGATTTGGTTAAATTAGGTGATGATAATTTATAATTTACGACACTTTCCATACTCACGATGTTGACCCTATGATACATTATGATGATTGATTTAGATGACTGGTGAGATGTTTCAATTTGGGTACACATGTTGATATGGGTTGTTCAGGAAAACTATAATCGAGATTCGAAGTATGTCGAGATGTGAAATTCTTTGAAGTTTAAAGGATAGTTGATGAAATATCTTGCTAAGTTTCAGGACATTTTTGTAACTATTACTTGAGGAAATTGGTTATTTGATTTTATACCATTTGGGTGTTTTTACAATTGATAAAATTAATGTTTATGCAATTTAGATAAAACTACATCATGATTTATATAAGATCTGGAGTGATTAGTGTGACTTGTGAGTTAATGAGTTCATGTTATGATGATTTAGTTGATGTATGTTTATTTGTAAGTCAAGGATTAAAATTTATGATGATGATTATATTATGTGGATTATATTCTGATGCAGATTAGAATCTAGTACATATTATTGATTTTGGTTATACATGCTTAGATATGTGATTTGATGTGAAAGACTTAATCATGATTAGATTTGATTATTTCATGAATAATGCCTTAAAGTTAGGAAATATCATGAATGATATGTCATAATGTTAGGATTATGGAAACACCATGTTTGAGCATTACTTAATAAAAATTATATTTAAGAATTGAATTTTGCATATTGATTAACATTGAAAATTATGAATTGTATATATTTGCATGTGATTTTATTACCTTGAACTACTGATCCTCAAGTTTAGTGCGAAGGAAAGAGAACCATGGAAATATTTGGAGAATCAGGGCTAAACACATGTGAATTGAGTAAGCCAAGGTTTAATCCAATAAGGGGTTCAAACCTTGTTGTAATGTGATCTTTGTTGTAAACGTAATCTGAATGTGTGTTAATAGTTTAGTTCATGTTGTAGACTGGACATGTCATTGTGAATGTGATGTGTATTTTCTTGGTGTCACTTGACACTTTTATTGTCCATGTGGATGGTGACATGTAAAATTAGGGCTTGGGAAAGAATCACCTAACCTTATAGGATGTTATATTAATCCCACTTGCATATAGATGTCTTGTAGGTATCACATCAAGTTGGAACTCAGATTTGAACTTTAGGGGTACCTGGGAGGGATCAAAAGTGACCCTAGAGTGTATTTTTGGAAAAAATTAGTTAACCCTAGAGGGTACCTTGGGTTGGGGGATATTTTTTACCTATGGGAAAGCCTATATCACCATTATGGCCCTCCAAAATGCCTACTTTTCAAAGTGGCAAAAATGGAGATGACCTCATGTATCTAACTTGTCCCACACTCCTTACTAAACTCTCAATTAAGAGGGGAGACAAGAGGCAAGACAAAAAGGACTAGAGGGCATGTCTCATTAATTTCTAGGTCTTGAGTACACTTCTGGGGGTCTTTTTAAAGGGTTTGGAGAGACTTAGTGGGTGTTTGCCCACTCTCTAATTTTAGAGACAATTAGGATTGGAGGAAGGAAAAATAAAAGGATAAGGGATTCTTCTCAACCAGATTCTTGCCATTTTTTCTTGGACCAAGGTTGGTGGATTTTTTCCATGGAGAAATACTCTTGCATTTTAGATTTGTATGTTATTGTTTCTATGAACATGTAAATCTTGTATGGTGTTCATATATGTAAATCTTGTATGGAGTTCATATATGTAAATCCTGTATAGTGTTATTGTATGTAGATCTTTTTATTATGTGTTGGGTGGGGGATGCATTTGGATTTTATAGCATTTCTTGTTACTTTGGATTGTGAGTGTTGTTCATGGGTGTTTAAGGCATTACTCACCCTTGGAAAGGGAAGAAGTGGCCTTGGGTGAAGGGGTTAGTTGGGCTCTCCATTGTAGTGAGAGTCTCTTCTCATGGAGAGAAGGGGGAGAAAATACAAGGTGTATGGGCCCTTACATGCCATTCTATTTGACCCTAATTTTGGGGGAGATAAGGGAAGATTGGATGGAAAGATGTATGTGTTTTTTTTTGGCTTAAAGAGGAAATGACCAAATGTGTATATGGAAGGAATGTCAATTCAGCCTTGGAAAGGCATGGAAATAAACTTTTGTTGAAAATTTTGAATAGGCAATGGCATTCTCCTCCTTGGAAAAGTCCACCTTCACCCTACTTCAATGGGTTTGGAAAACTCATTTGTGAAGCCTTGGTTGGGAGTTAATTGTTGTTTTGTGCATATATGATGGTTGTGAGAATTTGGATGTGTTACCTATTTAGCCTTGGTTCTCCAAGCTCGGGGGTGGTCTCCTTGAGATCTTGGTTAGGAGCTAAGCTTCCCATGGTTCTCCCCATGTATTTGCAGGTTTTGAAGTCAAGATGATTGTGGATAACGCTTGGGAGAAATCTTCATTTTTGGTGTAGTTGTGTGAGAGAAACTTTAAAGTTGCATGGTTACTCCTTTTATTGAGATTCATTTCTTGTTAAAGTATTGTAATGTCCATATTTTAAGCTTTGTTAAGAAAAATGTGAAAAGCTCTTATTCATTATGTATTAGTTTTCATAACATGAGAAATCTTGTAGTTTTAGGAATCTTGTAATCTCTATAATGTATTTGATTTTAAGTTTTCAAGTTAAAAATACTTCATTATTCCTTTGGAAATCTGAATTCTATTGCATTAGGATCAATACTCTACCTTAAAAATTTCACTGTAACCCCAATCCTTGAGAAGGAAAGATAATATTTCTAACAATAGTAAATCAAAACAAATTAGTATATTAATGTAAAAAAAATTCATCTAATATTAAAAATCAATCTATAGTGCACATAGTGTATTGCTATAATAAATAAATCCAATGCATACATATAACTACCCCAAAAAGAAAATCAATAATCAACATGATAGAAGCAAAGGAAAAAACAAATTTTATACCAAAGACATTTTCCAAATTTTAGAGAAAGATTGCTCTCTGGAAAATGTATGGGGAGGAAATTAATTCCCCGTTTACACAGAGAATATTCCCCTTTTGTTCCCCTCACTAAACCCCCTTAATTACCCCTTTAATTATCCCCCTTTAGTGCTAAAAAATAAGTTTAATTAGTAGGGAGGCATGTTGTTGCACCCATCCCTATGGGCCCCACACATTCCTCCTCACTTACCTTTTTAACCTCCTTACTTGGGCGCAGTATGGGACTGTTATCAATGTTGAAAGGAAATTTTGAAATAAAAAAAAAGACATGTAATATACTACTTGGGTTTTGCACCCCTCTCTTCATATCATGTGAATTCCCTTGGGGATCTTTGAGGACGTTTAGGTGTGCCCCATAAAACTTCCAATCACTCCTCCTCTCCTCCATGCATTGGATAATGGTTTCTGACATGGAATCAATGCTTATTCCCTAAACTGAAAAAGGCTCCCCATTTGATGTGAAATTCCTTGCCCTTATTAAGTTGACTTTACATTATACTTTCTGCACATTTAAAAGAGAACTTGAGGTGGTCCCCACCTCCACCTTGGAAACATGTGAATGCCTTGTTTTAAAAGGCTTCCTCTTGCATAAAATTCGCAGGTTTTAAGGGTATCCTGGGATATTCCCACACCCACCCACTTGGCAAGTGGGCCTTGGGAATAGGGGTGATGGGTGATGGGATGGGCTAGTTAGTAAGGATAGGATAGTTAGTAGGGAGGCTAGATTAGTAAGATAGGTTTAGTTTAGTAGGGATATTTTGTTAGTTGATTAGGATTAGTAATGAATAGATTCTTTTTAGCACATTAAGATTTATTTAGTATGGAATCAACCTTTTTAAATAAATAGTTATTTTATCCAATGGTTAGTTAGTTGAAATGAATCATTAAAATTATATAGTAGTTAATTTAATTTCATTATGTTAATTTTAATACATTGTTAATGTGTTCAAAGGGGTTAAATGTTAAATGGATTTTCTTCTCGAAGCTAACTTAATTGTTTTACTAGAGGAAATTTAATGATTTTATTAAAAGTTAACTTAATTTTCTATTAGAGGATAAATGGACTATGGTGGTAGGTGTTTTCTTTTAAAAAGGGGGAGAATTTAATCAAAATGGATATTAGTAGGTTAGAAAATTAGATTAGATGTTGATGAATAGATTTTAATTATGTAGTTTTTTTTCTTATATATAGATATAATTTTGATTCAATAGTGTAGTTAATTATTAGATTAATAAAATTAGTTTTTATGCCAAAATGTATAGGTTCATTTACTTGTTCAGATTTAGTAATGAATCAACACATTAAAATAATAGTCCATGTTATCCGATGGTTAATGGATCACTAATAGTAGTTAGTTTAGGTTATTTCTAGAATTGTGAAATTGTGGATTAGTTAATAGAGGTTCTAGCTTAATGAGTTGATTTTCTTAATTTAATTTAATTTAATGTATAATAGGGTTTAGTACATCTTGTTATGGTAGTATAATTAATCCACCTTTTATGATTAGATAACATTACATGCTAGTTCACATTAC
>MU225822.1:274140-300512 GCA_018584345.1 Thuja plicata | reverse complement strand
TTTAGTACATCTTGTTATGGTAGTATAATTAATCCACCTTTTATGATTAGATAACATTACATGCTAGTTCACATTACCAAGTTTATTGTCGAATATAATTCAATTATTAATATGGTTAACTCATGAATTAACAATGTAGACAAATGATTGATTATGTTAAATAAATCACATACAAGAGATATAACCTAGGTATATACACCTTTTAGGTTATCATTACTGGAATGAAATTGGTTAGGGGATTAAACACATCCTTTCACAATGATATTGTATAAGTTTATAGTAATTATAGGAACCCTCTTAAACTAAGAATGTTTAAGGATTGTAATGACATTGAATAGGATTAATAAGTTGGATTTCTAGGTCAACCACTAATGGGGTCAGTATACCCCTGTGTACTTACAGTACTAAATCATAGATTATCTTACCATCTTTCGAGTTGGATTATCGACTCTGCAATCACCTTGGATTACCTTTCCTTAGCGCTCTCAGTATTATTGTGTCATCATTGTTGATGTTGTTTTATGTCCTTAAAAAAAAAATTGTGAGTGTGTTTTTCCCTAGTTTTGGGCATGACAATTACTAACTCTGCAATCACCTTTATCGATAACCCTGGCTCAATCTATGACTAGATCTTTTAGCTTGAGAATCAACTTCACCATGTTGTCACCTTTCCTCAACGCTATTAGTATTATTGTGTCATCATTTTTTATGTTGTTTTATGTCCTAAAAATAATAATTTGTGAGTGTATTTTGCCCTAGTTTTGGGCATGACAATGAGCATGATAAAATGATGTACGACCAAGATTTTAAGTATGTGATGTGCAACATGGTGACATAGAACCTTGAAAAGCTTATTTCATAAAGCTTGTGAACCCTTTTATACATGTATAAAAGGGTTCGAAAGCTGATTTTCGTAAAGCTTGTGAACCCTTTTATACATGTTTAAATTAAATCTACATTTGGTGGAGATTGTCACAAAATTGTTACTACGCTTTACTGGACACTCTATGTGTGTTCAATTTCATTCTTCATAGACTTAAAAAGAATAAAATAGAGTACCAATAGTCTGCATAGGGTTCTGACACTTCTATTTTGCCCTAAAAGATCAATACAAGCCTCAAAATTGACTTTTTACCTATTCATTTTCACTTTTATCCTTGATAAAATTTTGAGCTATGGATAGAATATGGTGGTCCCCATTGAGAGGCATCGATTCGGGCTTGCACGTTTTCACAAGTGGCTAGAACACTATGCACCCCCGGTGAGTACATTGAGAACTACCTTGTTACGCTTTCTATTCCTATTTTCAAACTTTTTTCTCTAGTTATATACCAATATGTTTTGAGTCACATGCAGGGTTTCCAATCGCAACTAGTAAATCCCGCGTCGCATCTAGAAATTGAAAAATTTCTAGATCACATTCCATATAGACAAGATCACATCCTGTAAGTCATCAGTTAGTCATTTTTGGTTATTTTTGACCAAAAATATAATTGTGTCACATCTTATGCAAATAGGATCACATCTAGTGTCTTGTATTGCATCCAATAAAAATAGGATCGCATCTGAGATGCGAGCTTGCAACTGGGAAAAATAGAGTCATTTTTAGTAAACTATTGAGAACATGAAGTTTGACTGAAATGCATCTATTTATCTATTAAAAATACTAGATGTTAGATCATATACATGTTTGATTGAGCTGAAATATTGATGTAAGTCTCTACTTTCTATCTCAAAGACTAAGTTTCCCATTGTATCATTCTGAGGATCCCAATATGTGTGTGTCCTTGCATTATTGCACTCCTTGACTAAGGTAGAGGGACATATTATTAGTCATCTGGGACTATACTAATGCAGGAGCATCCTAAAATTATTGGCAATCCTGTATCACACAAAAATATTCATTCTTTTCAATTATTTTAGCTTAGAGGAGTCCTCGGTTGAGTACTCGGTTTCTTAGTTTCCTGTTAATCAATGGTTGGTCGACTCGGTGACTAAGCTTGGTGCTGTTCCTCAATACTTGATCATTTCTAGTGACTTAGTTACTGTTGGTGACTTGGTTCTTTATTCTTTCTTCTCGGTTGTTTCTCCGAGTAGGTTCGTTTGGCTCGGTTCTACATCACTGACTGGTCTCTGTTGCTAGGTGGTCTTCTCACCGAATGAGTTTTGGTTTGTTAAATCTCAAGGCTGACGTTGTGTTTTTAATTTGGGTTGCAAAATGTAATTGGTATCTATCATTGGGGATTGGGTGGACCTAAATATGGGTCATTGGTGTCTCCTATGTTAGATTGGTTGGCCGACCTTTTGGTTGCCTCTTGTATTTAAGTTTGTTAAGATTGAATAATACTGAGAATGGGGGTGAATTAGTATTAATGAAATTAATTAAATTCTTCAACCATTTTAACATTAACCATAAACTTGTAGTAATTAAAAGAATGTAAGAAAATGACACAAAACTCATAACACCATATTTTGTTGTCAAGGAAACCCTGGCCAAGGGAAAACCCCAGTGGGGATGATACCCACAAGCATGAACAAAAGTATAGTGTCCCTATTAGGATTCCTATCCATGTTAGGAGCTGAATATTACATAGTAAATTTCCTTATTAAAGGAATTAAAACCATGTTAAAGGTTCACAACACCCTATTAGGGGCCAACTGGGCTTACAGCTCTTACAAAGTGTTCTCAGTCATGATCAAAACAAGAATAACTAATGCTTAGATAGTTCCTTTATAGTTCATCAATGATCTCTATCATTCCTTGATCTTCCATTCACATCTTCCACACAATATACTACACATACTCTCTCTTTGATTTCAAAAAATGATCTTACATAAATATCTTTTTCTTTCGCCAAGTTGGCTCTCAATGCAGATATTACATAGTCAGCTTCTAATACAAAATACCTTTAATAAAGTAAACATTAAATGCATAGTCGGTGCTCTTGCATAGTCAAATTATAGGCTATTATCAACCATAATCCAACTCTATTTTCCATGAGTCCATGTCATACTCCTTTAATCATCACCACTATCCAACTACTCTCTATCATTTTTCTACTGCAGTTTGTCTATCTTCAATTCTTTCTAACTCTCTATAGACATTACCAAAACCAAATCAATCTTAGGTGGAGGTTACACATACTATTGAAATTAATGGGAAGTATTACTCAGAGGGGAGGGGTGAATCAGTACCTCAAACTTTTAACACTTTTCACCTTACTTCATTAGCAATCAATCTTTATTGTATTACCAACCAAATCTGATGTTCTTTCTTATGCATATAGTATTAATTAATAACCTTAATTGTATGTAGAATTGATAGAAACATTCATGAAATTAATAGACACATAACACATGATATGATCTCGCAGAAAACTCTTGTTAGGAAATAAAAACTGTGGTGGGGATGACCCCACAAAACTTCACTATCTACAAATTGGAAGGGAGCCAGTTAAGGCTTACAATTTGATCACTTCTAATGATCTACCCTATATGGAGTGTTAATTTGGAGACTTTTTAGGATCTACTCTATTAAGAGCTTTAGCAACACTAATGTAGTGTGCACTCAGTTAAGAGATTTACAATAGGATTGTTAAATCCACCTTCCTTGAAAGGATTTCTTAAGTGTACTACACTTTTTAGAATGTGTACAATATGTATGACATGACTATATGAAATCTATAATTGTTGATCACAGATCCATTAAAGCTTACAGTATATGAATATCACCTAAAGTGATTGATTAATACCTTTTCTTGCTTGTCAATAGCCTTGGTTCTTGTTCTTGAAAATTGATTTGATCTTTGTCTGTGCTTCTGCATGCATTCTCTTGTCTGATCCTTAGATGCTCTCAGTGGCTACAATCATCATCAAACAACATGTTCACAATTGATTGAGCATCTATTTATACAAGTTCTTTTGACCTATTCTAGAATCACACATTACAATGTTAACTCCAGATCCAAGGTTTACAACTTGACCTTGATCCTTTAATTTACATGGTTTAAATCAGTTAGACTGATAAAAACAATAATAATTACATTTCTTTTCCCTCACATAATGGATTTAAAAACAAATCAAGAAGCTAAATATAAAAATTCAGTGATTTATCTGACGTGGAAGTCAGATCCACTTTTTTTGGGATGTAACTGACTCTCGGTATCTGATTGTTGGTGTGAACTAAAAGTCTATCAGTGTTCCTTCTTTGAACTATTTGTCAGGTTCCCTTGATCTGTCGGGTTCCAATCTTGACTATTTTGTTGGGTTGCACTGTCGGTTACTCATCTGGCTCCTTTGTCTTTTCTGTCATCAGGTAACACTAAATAGTGTTGTGTCGAGATGATTTGTACTTAGCAATATTAGTAACCTTGGCATCGGGTAGTGATGTGCCCTGTCTGTCAGTGTAGTATAAACCAATGGTGTTTATCATGTTTTTCCTTGCATAGACTAATGACAAAATATAATGTCTTCAATCTCCCCCTTTGACATTAATATCAAAAATTGATATGTGCAAAATACTAAAGTGTTTAGTATGTACACTGTGTATATATCCCTATCATTATATGACTCCCCCTAACTGTATGCATCGGTATAGTAAAATTATATGTACATGTATACTTGCCTTTGTACTATACATTCCCCTTTTTTCTTTCCTCTTTCTCCCTTTTTTTCATAAGGATTACTGACTGTACATATCATTTCCCCCTTTTAATGACTGACTGTGCGTATCATTTCCCCCTTTTTTCATAATCATGACAAAAATGTAGAAATTATAAGGTGTCAAAAGTGTGACAAAAATGTGTGACTTACAGAGTGTCAAGTATGTGGGAGTGACTGTTCTTGATATATTCCATCATTTTCTCCCATTTCTCTCTAAGGAGTTCCAGTGCCATATGCTCTAGTTCAATCCTAGCATGCATATCATAAATTTTGTCTAGGAAAAACATTTCTAGGGTGGCAATAAGTGTTCTTGCCTATGTCATATGGTGTTGCAATAATGTGAGAGTTGGTAAGAGTTGAGCTTGAAGCTCATTTACCTCATCTATGAACTTTGTCTCTGCAATCTGAATATCCTGTCTCAGCTTCCTAGCTTGCTTGAGTTGGTCTTGGTGCAATTTGATTGCATCTTCATTGTTTGTTAGACCTTGTGCACTATCTTGAAGATCAACATCAATTTGTGATATCTTTTTGGTATACTCCTTCGTGAGTTGATCTAACGTGCACAATTTTTGAATTAAGGCTATTGCTTCTAAAATTATAGGGTCCAATGTGCTTACCATTTTAGATAGCTTCACCTTTTGCAGTGCCACTTCTTGAATTATTTTCTCTGCTAACTTGAATTCATATTTCTTCTCAAGTCTTGCTTCCATAACCTTTCCAACATCTATATTCTGAGATGTGATAGTGTCAGTGAGAGCCACTAATTGATCAAGTATAGAAGTTGTTTGATCAACATCTGTATCAGGTACAATTTGCTGGAGGATTACTTTTGCAACTTTGAGTACCTTTGATTCTTTTGTGGCCTTTCTTAGCTTATCCTGGATATCTTTCCTCTCACAAAGTCTAGCATACTTTGTCAACTCAGTAGGATCCAATATTCTAGGATCACATACTCGAATCTTAATTATTTCATCCAGAGTAACTAGATTTTTGATCTTTCTCTTCTTCTTCCTTGAGATTTGTGTAGAAGAAGATGTATGAACTACCATTTCTATTTCATTTGTTTTCTCTAAGGTTCTTGGTGAAGGATTTGTAGATGAAACTTCTTGTGCCTTCTGCTCAGTGTTCACCTGTCGGTTAGGTGAAGACATCTCTTCATTAACCTTGGGTGTATCAGTATATTTCTCTTTTGTTTTCTTTTGAGAATCATCTATCTTTTCTTCTTCACTCTTCTCCTTCTTCTTTTCTTCTCCTTCTTGTTTTTCTCCTTCTTGATTTTGATCAGTAGGCTTGTCTTGCTGATCATTGGTAGAAGCTTGTTTTGTAGTTGTTTCCTTGGATTTATCTTGTGTATCCTTTGTTTCTTCATCACCCATGTCTTTGGGTATGTTTGTATCTACAGTAGATTCTTCATGTCCTTCTAGCAGATTGATGGCCTTCATCAATACTGATATATTGTTCTATGTGCTTACCTGTGCTACATCTATAGTTGTGTCATGTTCGTTGGTTTCAGCTTGTTGAACAGTGACATGTTCATCCTTTTGAATTTTTTCTATAGAATCCAGTCCTGTTATGTCAATGATTGAATTGTCTAGCCATGTCTCATCAGAAACATCTATGTCCTTATTTCCTTGTGTCTCCAATGCTTGTTTCTTTTCTTGATCCTTAAGAGATATGAATATTACATCATCATCCTTCTTTGTATCCTTATTAGAATCATGGTGAGAAATATCTTGAATGTCAAGATCATCCATGACTTTATCTAAGTCAATGGACTCAATATCCTCCATATTATCCAAAGAAATGTGCTTTGGACTTTCTTTATCTTTTTTCTCCTCTATATGAGGTTTCTTGGTGAGAAGTAATGGATTCTCACAACTTTTTGATTCTATAGGTAGATCAATAATTTCTCTCCATTTAAAATTTGTCATGCTGTAAAGATCTAAGAACTTCCCTTGTAGCACCTTGTAGGCTCTTATCTTTGCCACAAATTTATTGGAATGTTTTTTCATCATTTCTTTTATCTCTTCCATTTTGGATTTGGGAGGCATGAGTGTTACAAGTATCCTCTCCCTTGCTTCCTTTTCAAAGTTCAAAGCATAAGACCATCGTTCTGAAGTTTTGTCACTCAATGGTTTGGGTATTTTGTTAGCAAACTCAATTGGTACATATTTGAATTTAGCCATGGACCTTATTATTGCATCTACTATTTTATTTTGGTCCTTGGGCTCCATCTTTACACATTGTCTAATTTTCCTATTAGTCATGGTACCTATTGTAGCAATTGAATCAACAATCTCATCAATTGTTCAAGGGTTTAATCTCTTCTTATCTACTTCAGGCTCATCCTGTTTTGAATCTTCAATTTCAGACTTGGTTCTATCTAGTCTTCTCCTCCTTTTAGTAGGTGTTTTCTTATCTATTTTTTCTTCCTCTTATAGGTCCTTACTTGACCTTTCTTAAGAGGTGTTGTATCTCTATTTTTAGTTTGGCTCCTTGTTCTCTGAGCTGTTGTAGTGCTTGGTTTTTTTGTTGGAGGTGGAGGCACATCAGACTCTGTTGATTCAGAATATGTTGCTTTCTTATCTTCCTCTTCACCGATGGCACCCTATTCCTCAGTGTCCTCTGTTTGTTCTTTCTCCTCCTCATTTACTGACATCAACTTCTCAAGATTCTTTACCATCTTGTTTTTCTTGTTGACATTCTTCTTGATGACTAGGCTGATTTTTATTTTAGACTTTGCCTCTTCATATGTTCCAAATATTTGTTGCTTACTGTCAAGTGGTTCATTCAATAGTGCATCAATTGCATTTTTTCTTGATCTATGTTTATCTCATAGTCAAGTGGTGGTAACCAGGTTGTCCTTGGTACAACTGGCTTAATATGAGAAAAGTTTGAATCCACCATAAAAAATATCTCATCCCTATGCTTTTCAATTAATTATTCAGGGATCCTTACTCTCTCCATCATCTTCTCCTTGAAATCAAGGAAGTATTCAGTCATCACTGAATCAAAGTTGTCACCTAGTAACTTTATGAGGTCACTTATTTGTAATGTGACTGGCTTGGTGGTGTCCCACTTCACTTTTCCAAGTGAAGGAAAGTATTCTTCAAAATAAAAGAATATACACATTATAAGTAAGCCAAACTTACATGTGTCTGTCTTGGCAGACCTTATTGTTGTCATATTTTTATCAAGTTGCTTCAGTGGGATCTCACATAGATCCATTTGTATTCCTTTCATGTCAATCTTGTAAGTTGTGCTTACAGCTCTTGATGCTATGTTGTTTATCCTGCTAGCTTGAAATATTTTGTACCCTAGGACACATGCACTGAACCTCAATTCCTCATTGGTGATTGTTTTCACCTTAAGTCCTCAGTTATTGCATACATAATTTGTGAGTTTATCAACTTTTGGTCGAGAGGGATGCTTGTGGGATTTTGGTTTGTCGGTTATAGGTAAACCTATTACAAAATGTAATACATCCTTTTTAATCTACTTAGGTTAATCCAACCATAAATCTTGATCGTGCATTCTACTTAGAACTAACCAAATCTAGTCAGTTTTGAAAACCCTCAGAAAATATAGGGCATTTTTTATCCCTTTTACTTGCAAGTGCTTGTATTCTTCCTTTAGGTTCCCTTGATCATCACATAGCTTCTTATAAGCTTGATCTATCTCCAGATCACCAATCTCAGTGATCTTGTAGTGGATATACGATCTAACATCTTCTATCAACAAAACCCTAGGTAGAATTTTTGAGAATGCACCAGAATCATCAGGTTGTGATGCAATCTCTAGGAATATCTTGTATTATGGTTCCACACAAGTGCTATTCTTGATTAGCTTAATGAAATTATTCTTTTCACTCTTCAATTTGGTTGTCCTTGAATTTGTTTCCATTGTGTTTCAGATTTAGGGCTTTTTTTGAAAATAATAACAGAGTTCTCGGTACGCTTGGTACTTACTTCAATCCATGTAACTTGTGAGTGATCTATTTGGAGTGTGTTGGATTGAGTCAAGGATGCTCTACTAACTGCTCTCTTTTTGCTTTGTTTTCTCTCTACTCTGTTTTCTTAGTTTGTGTGTGAAGAATGAAGTGCTTCCATCAAGTATTTATAAACTTTTTCCCTAAGTCTATCATAAATGCTCAACAACTCATCAGGTCATGAAGATAGATTTTGTCTGGTAAACTCTCAAATAACATTCTTAGTGTTGACAGGATGCTTGGGATAGTTGTTAAGATTGTTTCTTTCACCGATGAATATTGGTGTAGTGTCAAGACAACATTTGTAACTTTGCTTCCTTACCGATGGGTGTCAGTTTACATTAGTGACTTAGCCTTTTTATGTGTTGACCAATGATTCTTGGTAAGTGTAGATAGATCATCCTTTTATGTTCACCGATTATTTTTTGTATGTGTTTACCGATGGGTTTGTTTTCTTAGAATTGTAACAAGTAACATAATATGCATCTTTATTCATGTATGTTTTGACTATCTATCAATTTGTATAATGGAACTGATGCAAAATATGACTTGGTGTAGTTCAGTTCCATACTTACTTGTTTATCTTTTAGGTGGGGGTGGTGATGTCACCAGATCCATGGGATGAGGTGTCACCAACTGCATTTCTTGGTCCAGCTTCCTCAATGGTTGAGGCTTTCCTCCACATCTGCTTTCTCATTTTCTTGATGTCTTCAATGGTGTTACCATTTGCAAAAGTGGCGGTTTCTATTATTCAGTCTCTATAGTCCTTCTTTAGATGTCCAACCTTATGATAGTATAAACATGCCATTCCAGGGTTGGTCTAGCCTCTAGACCTTTTGGTCCATTTTCTCATGCATTTTGCAGCAATGTGACCATATCTACAACATGCTCTATAGTTTATCCATGTATTTTAATCCCAAACATATGAATTACCAACTCTGCTTAGTTTATATGCATTTTCTTGATTTTTGGGTTTCCATGATTCAATTTTCTTCTTCCTACATTCAAGAGATGTGTGCCCATGCATTTTGTAGGTGAGACAATACTTGTCCATATAGGTTTCCTTATTTGGTTCTTTCACCTTTGATTTACATTCATATGCTTTATGTCCTTTCTTGCTACAATTATAATAGTGTCCTATAAATGTAAATGAGGATTTAGGAATACCTTTTTCTTTGCTCCTACAAACATTTGAGGTGTGGCCTTGCTTTCCACAGTGATTACATTTTATCTTCCTTGGTCTAGGATTGATGTAGGCATATTTTGTATTAGCTTCATTTGATGACTCTCCATGCTCAGTGTACCCTAGTCCAGTGTTGGTGTTGGGTCTTCTTTGTGCATTCAAGAATTCATCCATCATTTTTGTACTTTCTTCAGCTCTCTTAATCATGTCATTATGTTTTTTCTGAATTCTAACCTCATGCTTTAGTTTTTCATTCTATTCTCTTAGGTCATTGATAATCTGTATTCTTTCAATGAGTTCCATATTCATTCTGTTTGCTTCTTGACTCATAAGTATAATCTGATTTGTAACCTCATGGTGATGCTCTGTAAGTCTTTGTATCTCACACTCCTTTTCTTGTATCTTTTCTGTGATCTTTCTTCTATCATCAATAGCTAGTAATATTTCTTGTTCAACTTGCCTAGCATTGGTCATGACATCAATCATCCTTACCATTTGTTTCTCTTGACCGATTTATAGAAATTTGACTTGTCCAGCCAGATGTAGATTGATTTTAGTTAGGCTTGTGATGCTTTCTTCTGATGTATATGATGCTTTGCTTGTATTTGATCCTGAAGACTTAAATAAATCTAGAATCTCTTCCTCATGATGATCTGTCTCATTACTGTGAGATGTCATATTGTTTCTTTTATCCAACAACTGTCTCATGTTGATCCTAGCTTCTTTATACTGTTCATAGAACATCTAAATTTCAAGATTTTTATTTTGAATATTTTTATCAAGTTTGTACTTCTCCATTGTATGATCTTTTCTCTTAAGCCTTTAAGCTTTTCAAGAAGAGACTCAGCTCTGATACCTATTGTTGGGATTAATAGGAAGTAGTACTGAGAGGGGAGGGGTGAATCAGTACCTCTAAAAATTTTAACACTTTTCACCTTGCTTCATTAGCAATCAATCTTTATTGTATTACCGACTAAATCTGATGTTCTTTCTTATGCATGTAGTATTAATTCATAACCTTAATTGTAAATATCATTAATAGAAATAATCATGAAAGTAATAGACACATAACGCAAGATATGATATTGCAGAAACCTCTTATTAGGAAGTAAAACCTGTAGTGGGGATGGCACCCACAAAATGTCACTATCTATAGATTGGAAGGGAGCCGGTTAAGGCTTACAATTTGAACACTTCTGATGATCTACCCTATTAGGAATATTAATGTGGAGACCTATTAGGATCTACACTATTAAGAGCTTTAGCAACATTGATGTGGTGTGCGCTTGGTTAAGAGATTTACAATAGGATTGTTAAATCCACCTTCCTTGAAAGGATTTATTAAGTATACTACACTTGTTAGAATGTGTACAATATGTATGACCTGCCTATATGAAATCTATAATTGCTGATCATAGATCCATTAAAGCTTAGAGTATATGAATATCACCTAAAGTGATTGATTAATGCATTTTCCTGCTTTTCGGTAGCCTTGGCTCTTGTTCTTGAAAATTGATTTGATCTTTGTCTGTGCTTCTGCATGAATTCTCTTGTCTGATCCTTAGATTCTCTTAGTGGCTACAATCATCATTGAACAACATGTTCACAATTGATTGATCATCTATTTATACAATTTCTTTTGACCTATTCTAGAATCACACATTACAATGTTAACTCTAGATCCAAGGTTTACAACTTGACCTTGATCCTTTAGTTTTCATGTTTTAAATCAGTTAGACTGATAAAAAAAATAATAATTACATTTATTTTCCCTTGCATAATGGATTAAAAAAACAAATCAAGAAGATAAATATAAAACTTCAATGATTTATCTGACATGGAAGTTAGATCCACTTTTTGTGGGATGTAACTGACTCTTAGAATCTGATTGTTAGTGTGAACTGAAAGTCTGTCGGTGTTCCTTCTTTGAACTGTTTATCGGGTTCCCTTGATTTGTCAGGTTCCACTCTTGACTATTTCATTGGGTTGCACTTTTGGTTACTCATCAGGTTCCTTTGTCTTTTCTGTCATTAGGTAACACTGAATAGTGTTGCTTCGGGATGCATTGTACTTAGCAATATTGGTAACCTTGGCATTGGGTAGTGTTGTGCCCTATCTGTCGATGTAGTATAAACCGATGGTGTTTACCATGTTTTTCCTTGCATATAATAATGGAAAAATATAATGTCTTCACATACCCCATACTTTCTTCCTCTAAGCTCTCATGTCATAACTCATCAATCTCGATCTTCAATATCCAAAATACTTCTGTATCTTTGCTTCTATACTTAGTCAATTTTTGAATCACCAAAACTTATCTTTACAGGAATTGATCTGTAACCCAAACGTTTTTCCATAAATAAAAACCAAAAAGTGAATCACATTACACAAAATTGATCACTTACCAACAATCTCTCCCTTTGGCATTAATGGCAACACTTAAAAAAAATTAATAAGTGTTCCAACAAAAACAAAAACTGTCTCCTCTATATTTTGTCTCTCCTCTTCTTGTCTCTTCTCCCATTTAATTCTCTTCTCCTATATTACTTTTTTTCTTCTCTCTTCTCCCGCTTTGACAAAAATGACAAAGGTGCATACAAAATAATAGGATTTAGTGCTTGGTCACCAGCTTCAAAATATCTTGAAAGGAATCTTCCAAGATCTTCACTTCTATACTCCATAATTTGAACAATATTTGACTAATATGGATTATGTCATTCAATTCAAATGGTGTGGTCTCAGCTTCTTTCAATTATGTGGGCATAGATTTAGTTAATGAATCTGTCACTTTCTCCAAGTCTGATAGATGTATCTCAAGTATGGATAGCTTAGGAGTGATTAAACTCTTCAGCAAATTAAATCTTGTCAATACTCTCCCTTTCTCATTATCCAATACACTGAGTTTTGCCAAAATTCTTGTGACTTCTTTTTCTAACTCAGTTATAGATTGTGAATATGCTTCACAATTTTCCATCATACTATTCAGAGTTGCCCTCTCTTTGGCAATAATGTGTTCAACATTCTAGACATGCCTAATAGGATTCATGCAGTAACTAAATAGTTTTCTTCCATGTCCAATGCAGCTCTTTGCATTTTTCCAACAAGTTTTCACAATACCTAATTCCCATGTGATGGACTTGCAAACTTCTGATAGCTTCTTCTCTGAATATTTATTCTCTTCCTTCTCTTCTACAATATTTATCAAGTTTTCATAATGTCCATCAAATTATTCAAGTGTTATTCTCAAATTTTCAATGTCATCTTTGTGCTGGAAAACAATAGGTACTGGAAGCAATTTGTTCACAGTATCAATTGCTCTTGTAATCACTTTAGCATTTTTGTCACCTTTCTATTCTGATCTTTCCTTAACTTTGTTAATTATAGTAAAATCCAATTTAACCAACTCATCTTCATCCATGCTATCAACATTAACATCTCTGTTTGCCAATAATGAGATAGAAGATGTGTTTACCTCTTTCTATTCATCCTCTTTATGTTCTGTATTATGTTCTTCCTTTTTCTTCTCTACTTCCTCTTTCTGTTCTGCTTCATCTACTATAGTGTTATCCACATTCCCTACAAATGGATCATTTTCATCATGTGATGTGTCAAGTGTCACTGGTACACTAGAAACATAGAAATCTAGTTGTGAATCTACTTCACTTTTCTCAGAATTTATCTTAGTTGCTTTTGAGCTTTCTCCCATTCCTAATTGTGTAGGTGAAGTGGTCTTAGGAGGTGGAGGCTTTTCAAAAGTAGTGTTCATCAATATTTTCTCTAGTGCCTTCTAAGTTTCCTCAGTGACTTCATCATACTTCCTTGCCATGTTTTTCAACAATCTTAACTTAGTCCTTAGCAAAGGTTTCAATTCCTTGAATATTCTTTCTCTTTCTACTAAGGATATTACAGGAAACATGTTATCAATTTCCTGATTCCTGATTGTATCATCCTGAATTTGTGCTAATTTTTTTCTTGTCTCCAATCTCCCATAAAATTCTTTAGGTATACTTCCTTCAATTTCTAATAGAGTCTTCTTGAAAGTAAGTAAATGATCAATCATAATGTCTTCAATCTTAAGTTTGTTTGAATCTCCATACCTGTCATGGTATCTATCAATTGTGACTAGTTTACCTTGTTCTATTTCTCTCTTCTCTATCATCTTAATGTCATGCTTCCATATGTGCTTCTCATTTTTCTTCTCTTCTCTCACTGTGCTCTATTCTTTAGGTGATGTCTACTTTCTAGATCTGGTGTTTACTCTAGGAGTAATGTTCTCAGTTTTTGATGTCTGCTATGATGCAAGAGGTGGAATGTCTACCATTACTACCTCAAGAGTGGGAAGGGTTGTAGTACTATCACTTTCCAATCCAAGGGATCTTTCTATCATTTTCTTTTTCACTTCTTTCATTTATTCTTCTCTCAATCCTTCTTTTACACCACATTCATGCACAAGGTTTTTAATTTTTCTTTTCCTCAGTCCTCTAGTTTATTCCTCTCTCAACTTAGCTAATTTCTCCTCATATTTAACCCATATTTCTTCTGATATATCAATTTTTGATGCAAGAACATGTTCAACTTGCATGGTAAGTACCTCTAAACTTACTTCATAACCCATGGGATAACACCATTTCTTTGTAGGTGTGACTGCTTAAAAACATACACAATCATTTTCAAACATGAAACACATTGTGTCCTTGTATTTTTCAACAATTTCCACATGTATCCTATACTTGGTTTTCATTTTTCTCTAAAGGATCTTGATCATAGAAAACAATTCCCCATCAAACCATGTACCATTTTGTCTTTTGTAGTATTGTGAAATTAGAATACCAGTAGATATCCCTATTTTCCAACCACTAGTGTGCAAGCCAGAAAATTTGTGCTCGACGTGTATAAACATATGCATCAATAGTGAGCCAAATCTAAAGGTCTTAGTTTTGTCTTTCTTTATTAGTTTGACATTATCCATAAATTATTGTTCCATTACTTTGCATAAGTTATATTTCACATTTTCCTTCACCATTCTCCATGCCATCATGATTAGTCCTGTAGATACTAAGTTAGGTCTACTACTATAGTAGAATTTATGGCCAAGTATTGTAGCAATTAGCCTTACATCTTACTAAAAGATGTCATTCATAGTCATTTCCTACCTGTCCCATTTAGATTGAGTTGGGATTTCAAATTCTTTCTTTACATTTTTTTCCGCAACAAGAATGATTCCGGTATTGTCTAGTCCAGTAATTTCATGAATTAGGTCACTACAAATCTTCACAGGCTGATCACCTATCTAAATGAATTGATCATTTACTCTACTCAATAATATCTTGAACCATTCATCTTCATCAAATTTGCACAAATCCATAATTTTTAATATGCTCAACTGATCAATGTATTTGTATTCATCTTTCATGACTCCATTATTAGTCATATACTCCATCTCAGTTGACATCTCATCAATTCCCATTATATCATACTTATAGTGTATGTAAGCCCTAATATCTTCTATGTGTAATATGCCATGAGGGGTTTGAGAAAATTCTCCTTTGGGATCCTCTTCACATGACTTGTATGGATGTTTCTTAAATTTGTACCTAGGTCGATCTACAACATCAAAAAAATAGGTGCATCCATAGCTAGATGATGTAAATACCTTTCTTCCACTAAATTCCAAGTTTTTTCTTCAATCGATCATGCACAAAAATCGTAGAATAGACTGAGTTCCTTCGCTCTTTTATCTCCTTAGGTCACTCTTCATCAAATTGTAAATAGATAGGTCATCAAATGGTGTTTTATACAAGTTTAAGTCATAAATTTCACTTTACTCAATACTGTCCAGTCAGCTTGTAAATCTCACAATCATAATATATGCATCCATTGATGTTGCACTCTTAGATATATATTTCATGATTTCGGCCAAGTTCATACCTAAGCTCGCTTGAGCTCAATCCAAAAATTTTGGGGCAGGATATATTCTGATGTATGTATCCAATTCTCCCCCTAAGGCCATGATTGTCCAATTAGGTTGATTTTGTTTTACTACCATCAAGAAAAGATCCAGTAGCATCTACTAACTCTCCCTAAAGTGATGTCTCACTTTTTTCTTTGATCTCCCATATCTTACCACTACTATTATCTTCCACTTTCTTAAAAAAAAATTCAAAATCATTCTTCAAATCTGTAACACTCTTACCAATATCATTTCCATTCTTCTGTGTTTTCATAGGAGGTGGTACTCTTCTATTGTCTGATCCATTATACCTGCAAAAATTCACTATATGTTTGAGATTATTGTATTTGTAACATATAGGAGGTCTTCTTTCCTAATTAACTTGTAGCTTATAGTACTTCGCAATGTTTCCAAGATTATGGAATTTGTAGCATGTAGGTTCTCTTCCATTGTCTTGTCTATATCCAGATTGATTAGGTTTTCAGCATTCTAATTTCTTATGCCCATATCCATTGCAATTAAAACAATAACCAGAAAAGGTTCTAAAAGGGGCATTACCTCTGTAGTCTCTCTTCCTATGTCCAAATTTGTTGCAACCAAAGAATTTACCTTTGAAGGGTCTGATCTTCTCTTTAGGTTCTTCAATAGAAGTTTTATCAACATCAATCTTCTCATTAGGTTTCTCTTCCTAATTCTTTGAACATTCAGCTTCATTGAATCCAATACAAATCATATCACCTTTGGGTTTCTATCTGTCTCTTTGTTCATCGATCAAATCACTGCTGGTGTGAATTTTCTCAATGTGTTTCTTTGCCTTAACAAGTTCACCTTTATGATCTTATTGTATTTCTCCAGTTCTAGATGTTTGTTCTTGTAGTTTTCAGCCTCATTCTTCATTTGATCTAATTTATTGTTTAAAGCTTCTTCAACTTTCTTCTTAGGATCCTTATATATCTGTATTTCTTTAGTCATAGTCTCATTTTCAAGTTTCAGAGTTTCATTCTCTTCTTTCAGTTGCCTCACCTGATCTATATTGTCTTTATTTGAGTCCTATTTTATCTGAACCATAAGATCTTGTCTTTTACTTCTGGAAAGCTCAAGTTGTTCCTTAAGTTTCTTTATCAATTTCTCATCTCTTCACATGTTGAATCTCAACTCTCCATTATCTGCTTTTTCTTTGTCAAGGTCTTCAAGTGCAGCATCAAATTTTTCTTGCAAACTATCCAAATCCATTCTGATCTCCCTCAAGTTGTTAGACATTTTCTCCAAGGGCCAAAAGATTTGATACCAATTGTTAGGATTGGATAATACTGAGAGGGGGGGTGAATTAGTATTAATGAACTTAATTAAATTCTTCAACCATTTAAACATTAACCATAAAATTGTAGTAATTAAAAGAACATAAGAAAATGACACATAACTCATAACACCATATTTTGTTGTTGAGGAAACCCTGGCCAAGGGAAAACTCTGGTGAGGATGATACCCACAAGAATGCACTAAATCATAGTGTCCCTGTTAGGAGACCTAGGCCTGTTAGGAGCTGAATATTACATAGTACATTTCCTTGTTAAAGGAATTACAACCATGTTAAAGGTTCACAACACCCTATTAGGGGCCAACTAAGCTTACAACTCTTACAAAGTAATTATGTTTACAAAGTGTTCTCGGTCATGAACAAAACAAGCATTACTAATGATTAGATATTTCCTTTATATTTAATCAATGATCTCTATCATTCTCTGCTCTACCATTCACATCTTCCACAGAACATACTACACATACTCTCTCTTTTCTTTCACAAAAATATCTTACATAAATATCTTTTTCTTTCACCAAGTCGGCTCTCAATGCAGATATTACATAGTCAACTTCTAATACAAAGTACATTTAATAAAGTAAACATTAAATGCATAGTCAGCTCTCTGGAATAGTCAAATTATAGTTTATCATCAACCATAATCCAAATCTATTGCTAGGATTCCATGTCATACTCCTTTAATCATTGCTACTATCCAACTATTCTGTATCGTTGTTCTGCTATAGTTTGTCTATCTTCAATTATTTCTAACCCACCATAGACATTGCCAAACCAAATTGATCTTAGGTGGAGGTCACACATACCCCATATTGTCTTCCTCTAAGCTCGCATGTCATAACTCATCCATATCGATCTTTGATATCCAAAATACTCCTGTATCTCTACTTCTATACTTAGTCAATTTCTGAATCAGCAAAACTTATCTTTATAGGAATAGATCTGTAACCTAGATGTGTTTCCATAAATGAAAACCAAAAATTAAATCACATTACACAAAATTGATCACTTGCCAACAAAGTTGTGTTATGTTCTTAGCTTAGGGAATCAGAAAAAAGAGGGGATATCATATTTAAGATAGGATCTGAGTGTTGGATCTAAGAAGTAGGTTGAGGAATTGTATGTTTTGGGTAGAGAGTAAATGCCCCAATGCTTGCAGAAGATCTGTGATAGATTTTAGAGTTATATATTTTTAACTAGCCATAACTGGGAAGGCCTTAGAGCTTGGAATGTTGAACATAATTTTTGTTTTATGGAAATAAATCTCATATGTTGATTATATTCCTATGTTATTGGTTGTTTCCACTATTGTTTCTTTGGGCTACAAGTTTGGACAGTCTATTCTTGGACCCTCCAAGTTGTACCCCATCAGATGGTATCAGAGATAAGTTTCAACCACCAGAGGAGGAGCTAGGTTTTTTATCACAGAATATTGGTGGATCAAAGATGCCTCCGAAGAAGAACCGCAAGATCACATAAGAAGAACCTAAGGTGGAGTTCAATCTTGAAGATTTCCAAGTTTTACAGAAGCAGGTGCAAGATCTGCAAGAGTAGTTACAAATGAAGAATACATCTAAAGAACACCGAGATAATGGCGAAGAGTCTGAAGAAGAAGATCATTTTGAAGAAGTTGTAGAAGATGTCAGAGATCCAGAGAAAGCTAGATTTCTAAGATTTGTATCTAAAATTGGGAAAAGACCTAAGATCAAAATTTCTACATTTGCTGGAAGCCTAAGGCTAGAATATATGATTGATTGGATTAATTATATGGAGGAATAATTTGAGTATGAAGAAGTAGAAGATCCTGATAGAGTTCAGTTTGCAAAGAAAAAGCTAAAAGGTCATGCAAACATATGGTGGAGAGAAGTTCAATCGGAAAGAAGTCGAAGAGGTAAAGACAAGATCATCAGATGAAACCAAATGGTTAGAAATTTG
The DNA here is from genome assembly GCA_018584345.1 of Thuja plicata. Taxonomy (NCBI): domain Eukaryota; kingdom Viridiplantae; phylum Streptophyta; class Pinopsida; order Cupressales; family Cupressaceae; genus Thuja; species Thuja plicata. Next base: position 281,476 of record MU225822.1, on the reverse strand, counting down.
AAGAAGCAATTCATTCTGGTGGATTATGAATTGGAGATGTTTAAGAAGATTCAAGTTTTGAGGTAGGCAAAAAAATCAATGCAAGAGTATACCGACGAGTTTTATAGAATCCTTACTAGGAGTGGTCATTCAAAAGATGATAAAGAGAAGGTTTCTAGGTATATCTATGGCTTGAGACATAGTATACAAGAGGATTTACTTACTATCTGGATGACAACAATAGGAGATGCTTATTAGATAGAATTGAAGATATAGGAGAAGATAAACAAGAAGTTTGAAGGTAGATAGAATAAAAAAAAATGAGGTGGTTAGAATGATGACACAACTGTTGAGAGTAATGTGGTGGAAAATCCTAAGCAGGACAAGGTAGGATCTAGCAGTAGTCAAACCACTAAGGATTACAATCATGGATTTGGAAAAAGAGGCAGAAGTGATTTCATCAGTACCTATTTTCAATGTAGTGAAAAGGGGCATATATATTATTCATGTCCTCAAAAGATATTTAACTTGGATATTGGGGAAAGTAAAGTAAATGCTACATAAGAAGCTGAAGTTATGATTACTAGGATATTAGCTACATGTATTAATGAACTAGTGTAGAGAATAAATTTGTTTAGAACAAGATGTAAGTGCAAGGATAAAGTATGTAATGTCATAGTTGATAGTGGTAGTTCTTAGAATTGCGTTCCAAAACAAATGGTTAGTAAGTTTAATTGGGAAAGAAGGAAACATCTTGAGATTAGTTGGATACAAGATGTGTCTAAATTTAGGATTGAGGAGAAATTCCTTGTTAATTTTAAAATTGCATCTTATTATGATGATATATTGTTTGATTTGATACCTATGGATGCTTGTCATCTATTTCTGGGTAGACCTTGGCAGTATGGCAGACATGTTATATTTTATGGTCATGCAAATACCTATGTGGTTAGGAAGGGAAGTTCTATGTATAAATTGGTACCTTTGCAGGAATCAGTAGCGAAGAGGTGTGGTGTTCTTAGATATTGTCTGAGTGACTTTCGAAGAGTTGATGAACCTATTCCTATGGATGAAAGAAAGGAGAGTTTTAAGGGAAAATAAAATGACATCTCTGAGAAAATTACATATAATAAGAGACAGATGGAATTTTTGACTAAGGTGGTGTAGAAGATGATGATACTAGTGACATAGAGAGATGTATATGATAATGAGTTGATTAGTAGGTCTGGTGTGGATGTGGTTCACCAAAATACTGATGGTATGAAAAGTGCAGAGGATGGTCAAAGTAAGTTACTGTCGGTTGCAGATAGAAGATATGAGAAATGTACATGGCAGATGAACTCACCAAATGGGATGGTGGACAATGTGAAGACAACATAGAATAGAGGACAAGAGGAGATATGGGTTAAGAATAGATATGGTATACCTATTCTGATTCCCTTAAGATGTTTATGATTTCCTTTATGGGAACATATTGTTTACCTGGGGTGTCTGATGTAGGAGCATCTGAGGATCCTTAGAAATCTTGTATCACACAAAAATATATTTTATTTTGGAGTTTTGTAGTTTAGAGGAGTCCTTAGTTGAGTACTCAGTTTCTCAGTTTCCATTTGATTAGTGGTTGGTTGACTCAGTGACTAAGCTGGGTGGTGTTCTTCTCGGTGGTGTTTCTTGGTACTCAGTCATTGCTGGTGACTCGGTTACTATTGGTGACTTGATGATTTGTAATTTTTTCTTGGTTGTTTCTTTGAGTAGGTTTGGTTGGATCAGTTTTGCATCACTGACTAGTCTCTATTTCTCGGTAGTCTTCTCACCAACTGGGTTTTGGTTTGTTAAATCTTGAGGCCAAACTTGTGTGTTTAATTTGGATCATGGAATTTAATTGGGATCTCTCATTGGGGATTGGGTGGACCTAAATTTGGGTCATTGGCATCTCCTATGTTATATTGTTTGGTCGACCTGTTGCTTGCCTCTTGTATTTAAGTTGTGTTATATTCTTATCTTAGGGCATCAAAATAAGAGGGGATATCAGATTTGAGATAAGATCTAAGTGTTGGATCTGAGAAGTAGGTTGAGAAATTGTATGTTTTGGGAAGAAGGTAAATGGCCTGATGCTTGCAGAAGATCTATGATAGATCTTAGAGTTATATCTTTGTAATTGTCCATAACCAGGAATGCCTTACAACTTGACATGTTGAAAGTAATTTTTGTACTATGGAAATAAATCTCATATGTTGATTATATTCCTATGTTATTGGTTGTTTCCCCTATTGTTTCTTTGGGATACAAGTTTGGATAGTACATTCTTAGACCCTCTAAGTTGCACCCTATCATATACTCATTGATAGATTTATGTGACATCAGGGTAAATCGAGGGTTATTGACTGCTCTTGCTGAGAGATATCACTTAGAGAAAAACACCTTCCATCTTCCTACTAGTGAGATGATTGTTACCCCAAAGGATGTATAGCACATCATGTGTATTCTTGTGATGGGTAATGAGGTGCACTTTGAGTCTCACTCTATTGTATCTATTGCAGATCCCTATATTACATGGTGATATCTATAGAAACTGAGAAATACAGCTTTGACTTCCAAGACCAATCTGCATGCAAGATACATGTTACAAAGAATGAAGCAAAAGATGGAAAAAGCTGAAACCCTTCTGTGCTCAAAAAGTGAGAGCTCATAAATGTATTTTGAGAGTATGCCAAAACAATTACAAGCATTCAACCTTAAAGGTGAATGAAACCCTAAAAAGGGAAAAAGCTAGGATGTACAAAATAATTAATATAACATATTAATTATATGCACCTATGAGAAAGCTTAGGAGAAAAAAGGAGTAATGAAACTACCTAATTACTCTAACACCCCCCCTTAAGCAAAGGTCAAGAGGTAAGCTAACCTAGCATAGCTATGAAAGCAAGAAATGGGTCCTGACAACAAGGCCTGATCAGGTACCCAAAATAAGGAAATATCTGTGAACCGGAGATAAAGGAGAAAACCTAGTGGGCAAAACTCCTCTCCAAAAAGAGATATAAAAGAAAGCAAAAGACAAAAGATGAATTCAAGAGACTCTCACAAAGCCATGAGTACAATGCATGTTGCCAACCCCCCCGTGAGAGAGGGTCGAGGCTCCAAAGCCCCCCTAGAATGAAAGAACCCCTGAATCAATGAAAAAACCACCATGACGCCAGTACAAAGGAGTGAAAGGAAGTGGGAACTGAAGAGGTAACCTTGAAGAATGAGGTGTCACTGGAAGGCTGAGCTGATGCTCAAAGGAGTACACATGAGGATCCTGAAAGGGAACCCCCAATGTAGGTGGTATGATAGGTGTGCTAACACTGTCAGGAGAGAGGAGATGAGTGTCCTCTATAGAATCCTCAACAACTGCACCTAGTGGCTCGATGAATGGAGTTGGAGGGTCTGGCAGTGCTGAAGAGGAGTCCTACTGAAGAGAAGAAACCCCAACAAGATGAGGTGAGGCAGCCACAGAAGTGGTCTCAGGAACAACATAGAGGTTCAAGTGACCTGACTGTCCCACATGATGCTCTTGTGTAAGAGGAGAGTTGTGCTCCGATGATGGAGATGGTGGACCAAAGTGTGAAAAGGTGTAGAGATGGGTGGAATGATCAACTATCCCTATAGCAACAATGCCACCTGTCGCACTATCCCGAATGAAGATTGAATCTGGTGTGAACTCAACTATCTTCCCTAATCCACTATGCGTAATCTGGTAAATCGAGAGAAGGTTTGTAGGTAGAGATGGAACATATAATACATCATTGAATGTGCCATCCTGAATGCATACAGAACCTTTCCCGCAAACTGGCATAACAGTGTTATTCCCCATGAGAACGTGGGGAATAGGAGAAGCCTCAATAGAAGAGAAGATTTCTAGAGAAGACGCCATATGGTGAGAAGCACCTAAATCCAGTATCCAAGGGACCTGGGAAGGGGATGAAATGGAAGCCTGTAATGCATGACCCTGTCCAAAATCCTGTCCAGATGTTGAAGATGAGGTAGAAGACTGAAAAGTAGACCCCTATGAGCTGGAAGAGGATGGAGAGGAAATAGTACTCTTCTGAAGGAGAGATTGCAAATCTGCAATCTATTTCTCATAGCCATCAAATCTCTTTTGAAAACAATGTGACTCATCATGAGGCCCCTTCTGATAATAGGAACATGTAGGGTTCTTAGTATTCTATTTCTCCTTCTTAGAAGAAGATGGTGGGCCAGTAGAGTGCTGAGAAGAGGAATTAGATATCTGCTTCAGCTTTAGCTTCTATGTATCTTGAGATGACTTGGCAAGAAATGCCTATGACTGTGAACCTGTAAGAGAATCCATCTGACTCATCTTGGACTTCTCATGAGTTAATGTGTCATAGAAGGTCTCAAAAGAGGGCATAACATGACATGCACCCAGTGCATCCATAGTGGAGTAGAAGGTAGAAGTGAAAATCTGATAAGGGCCATGAAGTTTTGAGAGTATCAGAAAGATAAACTCATCATCTAACTTCATCTTTCCAACAACCTGTAAAATAGATCGAAGAGATTTGAACTTCATCAGGAAGTCCTCAATGTTGGTGAATGATTCAGGTACCAAGGAGGTGAAATATGCATCTATTTGGAGAACCCTAAACTGATTCATGGTGCCAAACAAGGTGGAAAACTTGTCCCACATATCCCTGGGTGTGGTCAGACCATCCAGGTGGAACAACAACCCATCTGAAATATTCATGGCAATGAAGCCCATTGCCTCATCCATCCTATTTATATGCATAAGAGCCTCATAAGGCCTCTGTAGAACTGGCTAAGCCGCATCCATGCAGGATCATAAACCTTGTGACATGAGGTGTCTGGTCATTTGTGGCTTCCATGTGTGGTAGTTATGTGGTGTCAGTCGGGCCACAGAGGGGTCTGACATTGAGAGAAGAATAAGAAGGAAGTAGAAGGGTATTTTTGAAGGAAATTATAGAAAGTAAAATGCACCCCCCACAATGTATAATACTATCCCTCGTACACCACAAATTATTGTGAAAGCACAAGAAACGAGAAAAAAACCGAGTTCCAGATTTAGAATAGGAGCACAAAAGAAGGTACATCTTTGACTGCAAAATATAGCAAAAAAATGGAAAAATTAGGAAATGAAACCTAAATGAGAGTGGTGGGCTCCGAAAGATCTTTCTGATGATATATAGAAGTCAAAAATCTGAGTCTGTATGAGCCCTGTAGGACCAAAAAAGCACAGGTACCCCCAAAAGACAAGCTCCCTGGAAAAAAATAGTTCGCATGGCTGTCCCAGGACATCCAGCTGTACAGAGGTGGCCGGTGGCCGGCAGCACCGATGGAGGTGGCAGTCGGGCGGGGTGGTGCGGCGGTGGCAGCGGGGTCCGGTGGTGACGCAGTGGCCGAAGGGCAGCGCGCGGGCGGCGTCGTGGCGGCGCGCCGGTGGCGGGATCAAATTAATGCAGGAGGCATTATTTTAAATTTTTTTATTTTATTTTTTTATTAAAAAAATGAAATTTTTTTATGAAAAAAATGTAATTTTTTTTTCAATTTTCATGCCCGTACGGCCCTAGTAGGAAAAAAAATTTCTCCCAGATGCTTCGGAGGCCAAATTGGTCATGTTTTATATGGATTCTAGGGTTTTTGGGCCTTCTAGATGCAACTGTGAGGTCAGTTTTTGCCCAAAGTGCACCAAAAAAAATGAGACTCCCCAGATCCAATAAAAATAATAGAAAAAAGTAGAAAAAAAGGTGCTTGATCCATGTAGAAACTGAGAAATACAGCTTCAACTTCCAAGACCAATCTGCATGCAAGATACTTGTTACAAAGAATGAAGCAAAAGATGGAAAAAGCTGAAACCCTTCTGTGCTCAAAAAGTGAGAGCTCATAAATGTATTCTGAGAGCATGCCAAAACAATTACAAGCATTCAACCTTAAAGGTGAATGAAACCCTAAAAAAGGAAAAAGCTAAGATGTACAAAATAATTAATATAACATATTAATTATATGCACCTACAAGAAAGCTTAAGAGAAAAAAGGAGTAATGAAACTACCTAATTACTCTAACAATATCTGACTTGGGACTACAGGCTAGTGCAGTATGAGCATCTTCCTATGTTTTTTTCTGGGTTGATAAGAGGTATCTTGTTGCCTAACTGCCAACAACATGACTTCATGTGCGTTTGGGTTGGTATGCTTGAGAAGATGATTGGGTCTACCCGTAGCTTTGGTTGGGGTAGTTGTATATTAGCACACATGTAAAGAGAGCTACATGAGACTGTATATGAGTACTCTCAGAGCATGACTCTTGGTATACTGATTCTTCATATCTGGGCCTGGGAGCACATCCCAGTTACACAGATGATTGTTGACAGACAGCGGGTACCAGAGGATCCTTATGTATATATGTATTCAGGTTATGTCCAAAAACCCCACCTAGGTAAGTTGGAGTATTCACATAGGGTTCTTGATGATGTGGCAGTGGTCGAGTGGCGACCATACTTGGACTGTGAGGAGTGGGGCTCATATCGGTAACAGGTTTTGTATTTCTTCCAGAGTAGATATCTTATTGGACATACTAGATACATCATTGAGAGATTCATTGTCACTCACATCTTGAGACAGTATGGTCAGATATAGGGCATCTCACAAGACTTGATAGTATATCCTCATATCTGTGATGAGGAACCACTATGGGGTGCTCGATTATCATATGAGACTGTATGGAGAGAGATCCTAGAGATGGTTGCAGTAGGTTGGGATTATCAGGCTGACACAATAGATGCATGGGTGATTGATGAGTTCACTGCTTACCTTATATAGTATCCTTTCCATGATTCACCACTCCTGATGAGATTGCACCACATATTGAGGATGTGTTAGATTATGGTCTTGTCGATGATAGTCATGTCAGAGGTGGAGGCAGAGGAGATAGGGGTATGAGGAGTGGTAGAGATGGGAGAGGTGATAGAGGCGGCATAGACCCTCCCACTTATAAATGTTAGATACATGGGAATGATGATAGGGGTAATGATGGAGATGATAGGGGTGGTGGAGCATAGGGCCAATGTATGCGAGTCAGATTTATACCTCTACACAAGGATCTAGGTCCACTACTGACTAGAAAGCAGCAGCAACAAAGATCATCAAGACAGAGACCCATAGGTGACAGAAGTGGGGGAGGTGGATCCATTGTCACAGTGAAAGTAGGAGCAATAGCAACTAAGGGCCCATTTGGTTGAGGGGTGGAATGGGAATTGAACGGGAATTGGCATTTCCGAATTCCCAAAATGTTCAATTCCCTGTTTGGTTCCAAAATTAAAAATTGGAATAGGGTTATGCCAATTCT
>MU225822.1:230403-242423 GCA_018584345.1 Thuja plicata | reverse complement strand
TATATATATATAAAGTTGTTTTTATATCTTTATGCTTGTAAAATTAATAATGTAATTGAAAAATAAAATATGATAGACTAATAATAATTCAATAAGTAAAACTAAGCTTACCTAGGAGTTTTGAACCTGAGACCTCCTAGTAGTTAGGTTTGTTTGCATTGGGCTATGTGAATTCCTTGAGGATTATCTTCACCTTTGTTCTTTTATGGTCTTGGTGAGTTAAATAAGTAAATAAATATAAATAAAACCTTTAGTTATGCTTTCAGGAATTGTTTTAATGTTTTTTAAAACCAACAATAGTAGTTGGAGCCGTTGCTTCCTATAAAGATACTCCTCAAACTATATGGCTCGATTTTAATGTTTGGAGTATGTGAGGAGTTGGAGGGGTTTTTTGGGGGAGAAAATTGGATCATCATTTTGGAGAAGAAAATTTTAGAAGTATAAAATAGTTGGAGTTATGATTTCTCTATGAGGAAGGAGTGTTATCTCAGGAAAAAAAAAAATTAGAAATATTACCCAGAAGGAGAGTAGCCATCAAGAATTTGGAAGGAGGTGTTTGTTCATATAGGAAGCAAAGGTTGCTCAACTTTGGAAAGGTTTCTCCACAGGACCCTAGGTAGGATCTGGAACCATAGAGAAATACTCCTTTTGTGTTTTGGTATGTGTGTGTGTGTGTGTGTGTGTGTGTGTGTGTGTGTTTAATAATGTTTGAAATTCATTTCCTAAAATTTTATGTGGTGGGAATTTTCTGAAAGATGGGGAATAGTATATTGATTTATTCTAGAAGAATGATGTTAGATAATGATATAATTTCCTTTTAATCTCTCTGGGAAGGTTATGGTTTCTTTGCGGATGTATAGGATGATTTATTTTTTGTATTTAGGTTTCAAGGAAGATTATGGAGTTTAGGTATGTGTTTTTTTGGATGTTTTAGGAAGTTCTGCAAATGGTTATTTTTACCCTATGTTATGCAGATTTTGGAAATATTTTGTCAATTGTTTTTGTTCTGTTATTTTGGTCTGCATCTTCCAGTTTGATCTTCTTGTCTGTCTACTTTTTTCCCATTTGAATGTTCAATATATTGCATATGATAGAAGAATAAGTTGTTCTTATTATGTATTTTATATGACATCCTTTTAATATTTCTATATTTCTCATGATTAAGGATTATGACTCACCTTGAGGATCTGAGTAACAAGGAGAGTTTCTTTAACATATAAATCAGAGAATTTTAAATGTTTTCTTTGTTTTTGGTATGTTTTTGGGGTAGGGAGCTATAAACCCTAGGTGAGTGGCTCACCATAGGTGCTGGAACCCAAAGTGGTTAATAGGGAATTCTATGGGTGAGTTTTGTAAACAAGTGATAACATAAAATTAACTTTGGAGGGGGGTTTCAAAAGATAATTATAGATATATATTTAATGCCTAAATCCACATAGACCTATTGGATTATCGGTACCATGGGTAACTTCTAGGGTAGATCCTTAAACTTTGAGAGGGGACCCCTCTTACATGGTTTCTAGGGAGGATCACAATGCACAGGTTGTGTGATGACACTCACCTAGGCAGTATTCTAGAACCTAAACCTTAGGTGCACAGTCTGGGGGTGCTTTATTGTTTATACCTTTTCTCTTTTGGTATTTGATTACATGGTTCTTTGGCCTTAGATTTCCTTAGGCCTTGAGAGTACTTTGGTTCTATCTCCTAGCACGGGAGATGGAAATTCACAAGTTTCACATGGTTGGGTGGAAACTCTCTTCGAGGTAATGTTCATGGTTTGTTTCTTGGCTTGGATTCAGATTTATTTAGTGATGAAGCTTTCCTTTAAAAGTTTCTTGCACTCCTATCCATTGTAAATAAAGATGTAGAGATCTATTGTAAGGTCTTGGGAAATTTGATGTATTTGTATTGAATATTAAAGGAAAAATTATTGTAATTTAGGAAGGGTATCTTTAGGGATATCAAAGGGAATGCTTATTTGGAAATCAAAAAGTTGTAATAAAGGAATGTGATTGTGTATTTTGTATCCTATCTCTCTTGAAATGAAAACTAGGTGTGAGAGTTATTATGTTTTGGTAATACAAATGAATTATGTGTAGGCAAGGTTAATTCGAAATGAAATTAAAGAAAAGGGTAAATTTTTTTAGAAATACAATGAATTCATTTTTGTCTCATTTCAAAAAAATATAAATACAATGCAAATTAGGAAAGGAAATGAATTCATTAAGGAAATTTATAGAATCAGTATCTGTTTTTTATATTCATGGAAATTATTTAAGGGGAACATTTAAGGACATGTTCATTTTTATAATTTCTAAAATAGTCTTAGTAACATTTAAAAAAAAAATATAGTTGTTATTTTTGTACTTTAGACCAGATCCTTATGGGTTCTCTAGCGGGGACATTACACGGTATTGTTTGTTTGTGACAAGACCTTGGAGAGATACCCGCAAAGAAGGAATTTACACTTCAATTGGTAATAGTGCCTCTACACCATAGACAAGAGAAAATGGTGTGACTCTGATTGGTGTTCTGATGCTTGTTCTGTAAGCCCATAGTGTTGGATTTAATTGAAGTGTCAGTCTCTACCAGATTTAATCACAATTATGTGTAGGATTTTTAGAATGTTTTTGTTTGAAGCCTCAGATTTTCCATTACCTTAAGGATAATAGATTGAAGAACAATGTTGAGTAATGTGAAAATATGTACAAAGGTCCTTAATGTCTTGGTTCTTGAACTGCCACATTATTTTTTTATAATATATGAGGCTATTTCATACCTACAGATGATGTAGTTCAAGATGAACATAGCAACCTACTTTCCAGTGACTTTGACTAGCGGCACTACTTCGACCCACTTTTTGAAATATTCAGTGGACATGATGATGTATTTGTGTCCACTTGAAGAATTGGGATAGATTTGTCCAACAAGATCAAAGGCCCATTTCTTAAATGGCCAATGTTTGATAAATGGTATGAGCTCCTTGGCTGGTGCATGGATAAGATTTCCATGTGTTTGAAATTTTTGACTTGTTTTATCATACTGAACTACATCTTTTTCCATTGTAGGCCAATAGTATCTGACCCTTATAATTTTATTAGGTAATGAAAAACCATTCAAGTGAGATCCACACACACCTTCATGAACCTATTTTAATGCATGAAAAAAATCTTCTTGTTCTAAACACCTAAGTAGCATGTTGTCAAGACCTCATCTATATACGTTAGTAGTAATGAGCACATAACATGATGTTGTCCTAATTAGGGCTTGTTTTTCATTTCTGGACAGGCCATTAGGTAAGGTTTGATCTGTAAGATAGGAAGTTATATTGGTATATATGGATTGTTCTTGAGCATTTAGGGCACAAATAACTTGGGATTTAGGTGTATCAAATGCAGGGAAGGATAGTTCTTCCACTAAGAAGTCATAAAGGAATTGATGTTCCTCTAGTTGTAACATGGATGCTAGTGTTTTCATAACATCTCCAACTTTATTTTCTTCTTGGAATTTGTTGAAATGTGATAAACACAAAGTAATTCAAATCCTCGATCATATTCTTATAGGGAATTATCTTTTCATATTTTTTTTGGTACTCTCCATTTACTTGATTGATGATGAGTTGAGAATCACCATATACATGTAACTCTATGATTTTCCATTCTAGTGCTAACTTGAGACCGTTTAACAATGCTTCATATTTGGAGATATTGTTGGTGCATGGAAACATCAATTTATATGCCTTAGATATCTTGTAACCTTGAGGTGTGATAAAAAATACCCCTGCTCTAGATCCTTGTTGTGTGAAATAACCATCAAAGTACATTTTCCATGGATATTATGTTAAGTGCATTATCATCTCATTTAGAAGATCTATTATCAATGGTGTTACATCTTGTAATGGTGTAGTAGCTAGTTGATCGGCTAGCACTTTTCCTTTAATATCCTTTCTATTGACATACTCTATATCAAATTCACTGATTATGAGAACCCATTTTTCTAGCATTCCTATTAATGTTATCTTACTCAGGATGTATTTAAGATGATCAATATTTGCAATGAGTTTCACTGTATGTGAGAGCATGTAGTTTCTTATCTTTTGAGATGAAAAAACAACTGCTAGACAAGCCTTTTAAATTATACTAAGTTGATTTCATAAGATACCAATGTCCTACTAATATAATAAATTGCTCTTTCCTTCTTGGTATCATCCTCTTGTGCTAGCAATATGCCAAGTTATGTATCTATATCTGAAATATAGAGTAACAATGCCTTACCATGAATAGGCTCCATTAAGATATGAGGATTAGCCAAGTAATCTTTTAATTCCTTGAATTATTTTTAGAGTGTTCATCCCATTTGAAAGGAACTCCTTTATGTAACAATTTTGTGAAAGGTTGCGCTCTATCCGCGAGTTGAGACATGAATCTTCTGATTGAGTGGAGTCTTCCTTGGAGAGTCCTCATTTGAATTATATTACTATGAGGTGGCATATCCATGATTGATTTCAATTTTTCTGGATCTACCTCAATTCCTTTAGTTGATACAATGAATCCTAGGAGCTTTCTTGATTGAACTCCAAATGTACACTTCTTTGGATTGAGCCTTAGTTGAATTTTTTCCATTCTATCTAGTATATTTCTAAATTATTCAATTTGATTTGTTTGGATTTTTGACTTGGCTAAGGTATCATCCACATAGTCCTCCATGGTTTTATGTATCACATCTTGGAATATTATCATTATAGCTCGTTGAAATGTAGCTACGACATTCTTTAGCCCAAATGACATGATGTTCCAGAAAAATGTCCCCCATGCACATATAAATATTGTCTTTTCTTCATCTTCAAGGGTGATCTTTATTTGGTTGTAGCCCAAAATCCCATCTATGAATGAATAGATTTCATATCCTGCCATGACATCTATGATCATATCAATATTTGGCAGTGATAAATAATATTTAGGAAGATATTTATTTAAATCCCTAATGTCAGTACAAATTCTGAGAGACTTGGCTGAATTAGAAACCAAGACTACATTAGAAATCCATCCTGCATAAGCAATGACCCTTATGAATCCATCTTTAAAGAGTTTTTCTAGCTCTGCTTTCACTAATAATGCCACATGTGCGTGCATCTTTCTTAATCTCTATTTGACAAGTTTTATCCCAGGAGCAATAGATAAGTGATGCATTATTAATTCAGGATCTAATCCAGGCATATCAGTATAATACCATGCAAAGTTTATCTTTTTCTCTTTAAGGAAGTCTGTGAATTGTGCATTTTCTTCCTTTGATAGAGATTGTGCTAGATGGACAAATTGAGGAACTTCCATCAATCCTAGATTAACTGGATGTGTTGGTTCTATGAGGACTAAAGATCGTTCATGAAAGTGCTCAAGGAGGATATCAATAATCTCATCCTTTGGTGCCTCTAAGAGGTTTTAACCATTAGATATGTCTTTTATTTTTACTTTTTTAGAACTTGCTTCTGCCACAACGTGGTTTTCACCATCAGTTATTTTCTTCTTTTTATTTTTCAATTTGTGACTAAGAAACTTGATATCCTCCTCTATCATGTTCATGCTCCTTGCATTGGTGGAAGAGGGATAGGATTCACAAGCATTCAAATAGAAGTCTAAAGTATAGTCATTGGGAAATCTCATTATAGGATTATGGTTTGAGTCTATCCAATCAATCAGTTCAGGATTTATCAAGGATAGTGATTTATAGGATTCTAAGGACAACACCACATTGTCATTGTTAGTGTTATACCAACCTAACTATAGCAACCTATCATTTGAGATTTCTCCTTCTTCTCTTTCTCTTTTTTTCTATCAAAATTGTCTAATATCCTTTGGTACTCCTCTTGTCCTATTAAGACGCATGTGTCTACATCAATTATACTAGGCATTACCACCTCATCTGATTATGTAACAACATTTGTATTATGGGTAATATTAGAACTCTCTCCTCTTTCCATTAAAGGTGAAAATTTATGGATTACATCTACCTCAATATGTATGGTAGCATCAGACATTTGATCACATTCATAATCATGTGAGCCTTAGATATTGTCATCAGATCAATTTAGAAATTCAACAATGGTGATCTAGTGTACCCTATTGGCCATTTGTGAATCAAAGTGCAATAGTCTAGGACATGTGAAATTGTCACCATTTTCCCCCAGTTAAGATGTATATCTTTTTGTTGTCTTATAGTGGATAACTCTTTAAAAGTGTTTGAGTTACTTTCTTCTTCTTCCTTTCTTATGTCTTCTTCTTGTTCTTGAGGGGTTTCTTCATGGTATTCCTCTTCTTTTTGAAATCCCAAAGAATATTCTTCTTCTTCCTCCTCTACTTCTTTGACATTGGTTTGTGACAAAAAAGGAACATGGTGTTCTAGTTGTTCTCCAAAAGTAGGTACATACCATTCTCCTTGGTATTCTAGGTTCTCAATACTGATATGCAATAATATTTCATATGTCCAAGGTATGAGTTTAGCTTCTTCTTCATGTTCATCAATTCCTTTATGAAATATTGGACCATCTCTTGAGGTAGGATGTTCTTATTTGTTATTTAAACCTAATTTTGTCTTCTCTTTAGTGTCCCTAAATTCCATGTGAATTGGTTCAATGAGTCCTTTTCCTTTATCTCCTAAAGGTCCTCTCCCTTTGTATCCCATTTTTTAAGAAGATCACAACCTTTTCCATATTTTTGATACATATCTCAATATTTTTTACTTCATTTTCTTCTTTTTCCCCTTTATAGATTCATGCCAAGATTGATTATCTTCTTTTTCTTTCTCTTGATAAGTTGAGGCTCTAACCATGCCAGTGGGTTCATGAATAAATTTTCATGTTGAGGTAGAAGGTGCAAATGATGGGGAGAGTTTCCCATATGATATTGGAGATACAGAAATGTTATCCAATGATTGTTTTGTATCCAATTTATATTCCACCATACTAGTTTCTTCAATTTTTAATGTTTTTCCAAAACTTATCATCACCATGTCTTTAGAGGTTTTAGCTAGTAATTCCTTTGGAACTTCCTTGTTGTGAGGAACCATACTGTCTTCCTTGATGTTGTTGCAAGTATAGCTTGAATCTGCATGGATTTCTGCTTCTACTCCATTGTGTAGGAATCTGATACTTTGGTGGTAAGTAGATGGCACCTCTTGTGTTTCATGTATCCAAGGTCTTCGCAGTAATATGTTATAGGCCAATGGTAGATCAAGAACTTGACAAATCAATTTTTTTCTATTGGTCCTATTCTTATTGGTAAAATAATTAGTCCTTTGGATGACCTTTCTTCCTCATCATAGGCCTTAATGTTTATCTTACTTATTCAATCAATTGTGTGCTCTCAAAGACCCAATGCTTTGACCAGATTGAGAGTACATATATTCAATCCCGCATCTCCATCTATCAATACATGTTTTACACAATGTTTGTGGATCAAAACTTCAATGTGTGGAGGTTGGTTATGTGGATGATTCAAAGATTTATTTCCCTCTTCTAAAAAAGAGAGGTAATGTGGAGCTGATATGTGATTAACCATTGCCTATAATTTGTCTACATCTATGTCCTTTGGAACATTAGCTGAATGTAGGGCTTGTTCAAGAGCTTCCCTATGCACTGAAGAGATTTTTAGCAACTCAAATATAGAAATTTGAGCCAAGGTTCTTTGCAATTGGTCCACCAAATTATAGTTAGCAGATGGTATGGGAACCATTTGTCTTGACGTTTCTAGTTTTGGAATTGTGACAACAGGTGGTTTGGATGATTTTTTTATTTGTATGAGGAATTAACCCCTTTGATTGTAATTTGCGCTTGACTTTGTGTTATTGCGTTTGAGTGTGCCGACTTGTCCTTGACACCTTTGATAGTGATCACATTGATTGATTCATTCTTTATGTCCCACATATTGATCACATTGTCATTATGAGAATAGGTGTAGTTGACTTCAATACATTTTTCTTTAGAGGCTTCTCTTTTTTCATAGTTAGGAAATGGTTTATTATAGGCCATGTGATCTTCATTATATGTGTGTCCTTCCACTTTTATTTTTCCTCTATCAATGATATCTTGTATAACGTGCTTGAGTTTGACACAATTATTGGTCTTATGTCCTTTGTTTTTATGGAAATCACAATAGGAATTACCATTCCACCATCTTGGTTTTACTTCCAGTTCTCAGGGTTTTGACTCTAATAAAGTAATGATTTTTTTTCCAAGAGATTTTTCAAAACTATTTCAAGAGGTTCTCCCAATGGATTAAATGTTCGTTTTGGTCTAGATACCCATGGCTTATTCTTGTTGGTATCATTGTTTGCTCATGGAATTATTGTTTTTTTCTTAGATTCTTTTCTTTCTTGTACGTTTTTTGTAAGATTAAAAAAATCTGGTTTAACATTCATATTTGAAGTTTCCACCACTCCATTATTAACGACATTTTTGTTCTTTCTCCACCATTTAGGTTTTTTGTTATAGTTTTTAGAGGATTTTTGTCATTAGAAAGAGTGATTTCTCCTTTTTTTATCATAACCTCTTCTATACAAATAGCATTCTTAATCATTCTGTCGAAACTAGGAGAATCTTGCATTTCTAGGGCAGTTCATTTCAGGTACTAATTTATTGATGAAGATCTCCATCTTTTTCCAATTCAGGTATTTGTCTTGAGTACCATGAAAATATTTTCCTCCATCATTGCAAAAAATGAGTGAAGGATTAACCTTTTCGTTGTTTGGTATTACAAAGATCCACCATGGTGACATTGTATTGTATGTTATGGAGTAGTGTTGGAAAAATCTTTGAATCAGCTCCTCAAATTTTTGTATACTAGGTGTGAGTTTGGAAAACCATTCCATGGCTTGTCCTCCTAAACTTTCCATAAATATTCTCATCAATCATGTTGGTTCATGCATAAATTTGATACTCAATGCACAAAATTTTCTCACATGATCATGAGGATCCATTTCTCCCATGGATTTATCATAATTTGATCTTGTCATGTTTGGTGCAAAAGGCACCATTTGCAAGTTCTTACTGAATGGGAATGGACATATGTGTTCTAATGAGTATTTCTTGGTTGGTTTAGTCTTTTCTTTCCTAAGCATTGTGATTTCCATTTGCATTTGATACAACTATTTAGAGAATATTGATATAGATGTTTGTATCTCTTCAGCTTTCAATCGTTCAAAATCATAATATTTAGGAAGTTTGTGTTGGAAATGAATTGAGTAACTAAGAGGGGAGGGGTGAATCAGTTACCACAAAAACAAATCCAATTCCCTTAGATGTCTTAATCAAACTTATCATTGTTGCTTGGTAAATAAATATATTCTGTTGTTACTCAGTTAACAAAGCAGTCTTAAAATATTAACTATGATTATCCTTTAGTGATTAAGTGTAGAAACATAAATCATAAAGAAAATAACATGTACATAGATGAAACCAAGATTTAACATGGAAACACAATTTTAGAAAACCACCAATTGCAACTGGTTACTATTTTTCACTCTTCTAAAGTGAGCCCTGTTAGGAGCCAACCCTATTAAAGGTTACAATACACACTCTTAGGTGTGACCCTGTTATAGGATTTAATCATCCTGTAAGGAGTGGATTTGTTAGAAGTCTTAAAACACTTCAATGTAGAAATTTCACCTTGTGAGAGGATTTAGAAAATACTGTTAAGTCTACTCAGTAAAGAGATTTTGATCACTGCACAATTTTTAGAGAGTAACAATGGATTGACTTGTTTGATGAAGCAACTGTCTTTGCTGATTTAGATCTCTGTTCTGGTTTTAAACTAGATCCTTATTGATCAAATATTCTATTGTAGCTCTATAAGGATGTTTAGTCCTTAATCAGAGTCCCATCTAATTTTTCCTTCACTCTTCATATCAAAACTCTACCATATATTTCTTCTTATTACTTCCACTTCCACACATTCAATCCAAACTTGACCTTATATAAATATATATATGATAGGCCTTGTCAAGTTGGCTTGAATAACCTTCCAAATAAATAATAAAACTTAAGTCTGTCGGCTACATATAACCAATTAAATATAAAAAGTAAATTATTGTTGGTTGGGTGACACTAGAAGCATAACTCAATTAATATTGTAATCCTTCAATGCCCGACCGTTACTGTATTTCCCGACTGAACTCAGTTAGAACTTAAAATCACTTTGGTCTTCTTGAATTCCTAAGAGAACTTGGCATACACTGACGGTGCTCGGTTTAGGTATAGAAATTTTTGTAATATCACTACATTTATGTATAAATCAATTAAAATACACAATTGAATAATTGTCATCAATAATCTCCCTCTTTGGCATTGATGGAAACACAACATGTCATATTACAAAGAATTATAGAGAAAAAAAAATACAAGAATAAAATTTTATTAATGTCCTTAGCTTCATTATGATTCTCATCCAGAAGAATCCCTCTGTCTTCACAATCACTGAAATACAGTTTTCTCCCTCTTACATTAATCTATGTTTCTGATAAAATTTCTCCCTTTGTCATTAATAGTTTCTCCCTCAATAATATTTTATTCGATAATTTCTTTTGGAATGACATCAATAATCTCTCCCTCTTTGAGAACCAATTCCAAAGACTCTATCCAATGAATTGTAGTGTACCTAATGTATTGATTCATATGCAATGAGCTCTGTCAATCTGCATCAAATGTTAAATCTATTTTGTAGCTTGGTTGATGCATCACTAATCTGTACATTAGTGGGCCTTAGTTAGGGAAATCACCCCTAGCTTTCCTCTAATATACAAGAATGCATCCTTAGGTAATAGTTTTGTGAATATGTCATGCCCAAAAATTCGCACCCAAAAATGCTAAAAAAAAATAAAAATTTATAAAAAAAAAATAAAAATTTATATGTAAAATTTAATAGTAATTTCAATGTCAAGAGGGTGTAAGGGGAATCATGACTGAACGTCAACATCCCTTAACCCTAAACGCTTTGAAGGTTATCTGTGTCTTCATGTCATCCAGGTATTTATAATAGAGTTTGATGATGTGGAGGAAGAGAGGGGCTCCCCATCCTCTGCCTCCCAGGGATATTCGACAAAATCAGGTTGCCTAAAAGAATTAAAGGATTCTGTGTTAATTTAATAAAAAAAAAACACTTTAGGTTATGGTAATTCTTTAATATTATTTTTATAGTAGTCAGTATACTGGCCACATATATTGACCACATAAAAATAACATTAAGAGACCCTATGTTCACCTAAGAATTTTAATAAGATTTTCCTTTTTAAATTATCTATAATCCCCAATTATAACTTCCTCCTTGATATTTAATATTTTATTTTATGTTACTTTATTTTACTCTATTAAATACTGCGTTATTAATGTCAGGTCGGATTTAAGACTTGAAGATATATCCTTCTATCTTAATCGTTTAATCTAACTTAATCAAGATGTTGCAACATTATTTCCAGAATTTACACGTCGAGAGGTTAACATTTATGTTTAGAAAATCTATTTCAATTTTTAACATTTTCCTTAGTTAATAAAGTTTCCAAATTTTAATCTACTTACTAAGTTCTTTTCTTCATTAAAAATTCATATTCTTAAGGTGATTTAACTAATTCACTTAATAACATATTAAGTAGAGGGATGTAAAAATAATCCCTTCAATATGAGGCTAAATAATAAAAAAAGATTTTAATAGTCTAAAGGGGAAAAAGATTTTTCCCTCCCACCTTTCTCCTCTCCAAATTTGAAAATCCTAACCCTAATTCAAAATTAGGGTTAGGGCTTCAAAATGAGACTACTAAGTTTTATTTTTGGTACCTCTCTCTATTTTTTTTTTACTTCTCCCTTTTCTTGTTGTTTGCCTTTTTTTTTTATTTTTTTTTATTTTGCTGTTGCAGGGTAAGGATCTTCCATGGAGGAAGGAGAGCTGATATACATATATACATATATATGTATTTACTTATGTTAGTAAATACATATATATCTATAAATATATATATTTATTTTATTTTATACACTG
>MU225822.1:205010-218924 GCA_018584345.1 Thuja plicata | reverse complement strand
ACTTCACAACCCCTCTAAAAGTCCATTCCAAGAGTAATTTCGAAAATTTAATGAGGTGACCACACTCCCATCTCCCAACCCAAGGTATGCACATGGGGATCCACTAATGTACTAATCTAGGTAGGTGTACAACCATTCTCAAGCTGACATGTCATGGCCTTTGGTACAAACACAAGTGTCAAATGACACACACAAAATTTACACATCACTAAGCCATGTCATATCCACTTAGTCAAAACTCACAAGGGAAAAGAATTTAAGAATATATTTTAAGGTTATGCTACCACACTCATCCACATACATTTACGAATAAAATCACGAAACAACGAGGTTTTGTTTTTTATTAGACACAACCTTGGCTCAAACTGAGTTCACAATTCCCTTTGTTTGGTTCCTCGAATAAAATACCATGGTTTCTCACCTGCACACTCAATTCAAATATCAGTAGCCCGAGAAAATAAATATACATCATAAAGAGATAAATATTATTTAGAACATAAGAACATCATCCATATACTAAATTATTACTAAAGATCACAAGATTACGTAATTCTCATCTTAAGCATTTATCATAAGGTAAAATTCTCATAGTAATAAATTCAAATTCAACATTTAAATAAGATAACTCTAAATCTCTTCAATAACCATAATACAATCATAATGAGTTTTCTGAATTTATAATTTCAAAATAAATGTCCAAACTAGAAAACATAATAAAGTCCATAAGGTTCATCATAAGGCATCATATGTCCATGCATCCATAATAATCAAATCCGCGACATAAAGCATAAGGTCCATAATGTCTAATAATGCATCAAAAGTAAAGTATCATTTGCTAAATCTATCATAAGCAAGAAACTAGAAAACTATGATGGGGTCCGGGGTGGGGCCTCACAGAATATGTCTGCAATTTGTTCTTTAGTATTCACATATTCCAACCTTACGTCCTTGTCCTGAACCAATTCTCTCAAGAAATGATACTTTATTGATATATTCTTAGTCTTAGTATGCATCATAGGGTTATTCAAAATATTAATTTCACTAGTGTTGTCACGGTAGATAATAACTCATTCTTTGATTTCCTCCTTCATACCTAACAACAGTTGTTTGAACCATATGATATTTGAGCAATTTACTGTTGTAGCAACATACTCTGCCTCTGATGTAGACTGAGAAATGCAATTTTTTTTCTTGTTTGTCCAAGAGACTAACCTCTTTCCATGGAATAATTCTCCACAACTTGTTCTCTTTCTGTCATCAACACTTCCTACCCAATCAGCATCGGTAAAAGTCTTCAAATCAAAGTTTCCTCCTTTCTTATACCACAATTCATACTCTTCGGTACCCTTAAGATATCTTAGAATCCTTTTGATATCCACCAAATGATTCTCTCTAGGATTAGTTGAAAACCTTGCAATAATACCATTTGCTAATGCAATATCAAGTATAGTGTGAACAACATATTGAAGTTTACCAATCATGGATCTGTAGGCAGTCTGATTTACCTCCTTTGAGTCATCATCCTTAGACAACTTATGTCTAGTAGACATAGGTGTCCCAACTGGTCTAGAATCTTCAAATCCAAATTTCTTCTGTATCTCTTTGATGTATTTATACTAAGTAATGTAGATACTATCCTTCATCTGATGAACTTATAAACCAAAAAAAAAATTGATTTCTCTACACATAGACATCTCAAATTCCTTACTCATAGCTTTAGAGAATTCTTTGCATAAATCATCATGTCTAGTAAACAATATATCATCAACAAATATCTCTACTAATAGTATCTTATTTTGAGGTCCTTCTTTGACGTACAAACTACTATTGTCATTAGTTCTCTGAAAACCAATACTTACTAGGTAACCATGTAATCTTTCATACCAGGCTCTAGGAGCTTGCTTCAGTCCATACAAGGCTTTGTGAAATTTTCAAACCATATTCCTTTTTTTAGGATCACCAAAAGCTTCAAGTTTCTCAATATAGACTTCCTCTTCCAAAATTTCATTCAAGAATGCAGATTTTACATCCATTTGGTATACCTTGAATCCTTTATGTGTTGCATATTCCAGAAGAGTTCTGACTCCTTTAAGTCTTGCAATATGAGAAAAATTTTCACCATAATCAATATCTTCTTCTTGAGCATATTCTTTACACACTAATCTTTCTTTGTTTCTAGAAACTTCACCTTTTTCATTCATCTTGTTTCTGAAAACCCACTTAGTACCAATCACATTCTTGTCTTTTGTTCTAGGTACAAGAGTCTAGGTTTTTTTTATTTTCTATCTACTCAATATCTTCATTCATGGATTCTATCCTGATTTCATCATTAAACACATCTTTAATAGATCTAGGTTTAAATTCACTAAGAAAACATGTACCTTTCAGCTTATTTCTTGTCATTATACCTTTTATCTGGTCTCTAATTATTTTCTCGGGTGCATGATGCCTTCTAACATATTTTGCAAGTATAGGTTCCTTCCTTTTTGATTCTGGGCTTGCTCCACTTGGTTGACCATGATTAAACATTCTATTATGTTCTTTTATTTGATACTCAGGTTCCACTGTCTAAGACTTGGGTGCCTCTATCTAAGACTTGAGTGCCTCTATCTATGACTTAGTTCCCTCTATTTGTGACTCAATTTCTTCAGTTTGAGAATCAGTTTCTTCAGTTAGCAGCTTGGGTTGCATAGGTTGCAACAAGGTTTGTGCTGATGAGTTCAGTGGTTGACATGGTTGTTATCCAATCACCATTTCTTGTGTCTTAGGTATAGTATCAGGTTAATAATACACAAATTTCTTGTAGTCCTCAGGTTCTTTACTGCTTTGTTCTTCACTTCTCTCTAAAAACTCATCAATCTTTACATGCACACTTTCTATTACTTTATGAGTAGCAAGATTCAAACATTTATATGCTTTGCTTTTACAGGAGTATCCTAGGAATATACCTTCATCACCTTTGACATCAAATTTTCCATTTCTTGCTTCCTTCAAGATGTAACATTTACTTCCAAATACTATGAAATAATGAACATTGGGTTTATAGCCATACTATAATTCAAAAGGTGCCTTTTTAGTACCTTTTTTTAGCTAAACTCTATTCAAGGTGTGAATTGCAGTGCTGATAGCTTCCTTCTAGTATTTGGTTGCAACATTCTTTTCAATCATCAAGGTTCTTACACAATCCATAATAGATTTGTTTCTTCTTTCTGCTATCCCATTTTGTTGTGGTGTGCCTAGGGAAGATACTTGTCTCTTGATTCCTCTTTCATTGCAGAATTTATTGAACTCATTAGAAATTAATTCACCTCCTCTATCAGATCTTAGGCATTTAAGTTTCTTTCATGTTTCCTTCTCAACTCTGGAAAGGTACCACTTAAACTTCTGAAAAGTTTATGATTTTTCTTTGAGAAACATAATTGTCATCATTCTGGAATGGTCATCAACAAATAGAATGAAATACTTCTCACTTGTGTAACTTTTTGTTCCAATTAGACCACATAGATTAGTATGCACTAACTCCAAGACTTCTTCTGTATTGTAATTCTTTCTCTTGAAACTAGTTTTTCCCATCTTCACAATTTGACATTATTTGCATATTACCAATTCAGGTTTCTTCAGAATAGGAATACCTCTTACTCTTTTGTTCTTTCTTATGTTGACCAGGTTATCAAAAATCACATGACACAAAAATTTATGCCATAACCAAATTTCTTCTACTTGTGTAATAAAACATGAACTTTCAGTGAGATCAAGATAGAATAGATTACCTTTTCTTTGCTTGGCAGTTCCAACTAGGTTTCCCTTACCATCCTGAAGCTTGGCCTTACCATTCATGAATTATACCTTGAAACAAATGTTATTCAGTTTTACCACACTTAGTATATTATGCCTTATTCCTTCAACCCAATAAGCATTATCACATTTGATTCCTTCATTTAGAGAAATACAACCTTTAGCTTTCACATAGCAAGGTTCATCATTCCCAAAACTGAAACTCCCACCATCATAGTGCACAAGATGTTAAAATTTAGTTTTATCAACAGTCATCTGGTGAGAACAACTACTATCAATTATCCAAGTGTCATTCTTTCTAATATGAGAGTAAAGTGCAATATTTTTATTATCTTCATTTTCTAACTTGTCCTTAATAGCAATGTAAACTATTTCATCTTCATCTTCGTCACTATCAGAACCTTTTACAATATAACAAGATTTCTTAACTTTGTCCTTGTAGCTCTTATAGATCTTGAAATCTTTCTTTCCTTTCTACTTGTTGACCTTTCTCTCACCTTTGTCTTCTTTGTTTTGACACTTAGTAGCAATGTGACCAACCTTATCACATAAAAATAAAATCAATGGTATTCATCCTTTGTACTTTCCTTTGGCAGCTCTCTTTTCAAGTAATGCTTCAATGATTTCCAAATCTTCATCATCAGAATCATCATCACTATCACTATCAATATGTTTTTCTTTTGAGTTTCTATCCATCTTACCAAGGTTTAATTTATCTTTGAATACAGACTCAAGATTGCTAGGATTAGCAGAATAATTGTCAAAATTTTCCAACTCAAAAGTTGTAAGCCTTCCAACCAATACATCTAGAGTTATATCATTACTGTACCTCATCTCTTGAATAGATAAAACTCTAATTGTATAGATAGGAAGTAAAGTTCTCAATACCTTACTAACCACTCTTTTGTCTTTAATTGTTCCATGAGTAGCTTTGATGGAATTGACACAGTTTTTGATTTTTTCATTGTATTTTATAATGTCTTCTCCTTCTATTATTTTCATCTGATCAAATTGACCTTTGAGACTTTCTTCTTTGGCTCTCTTTACATTTTCATCTCCTCCATGTATATCATGTAGTTTCTTCCACATATCTTAGGCAGTAGGGCAGTCCTTGACTTCATCAAATTCAAAATAGCTAAGTGAAAAAGCTATATCAATTATCATGATGTTATGATTCTTCATGTCCACTATCTGATCCACAAACATAGGTCTCTATGGTTCTACATACTTTTGATCTAAGAATTACAAACCAATATCTCCAATATTAGATAGATGTAGCCTCATCAAATCTTGTCATGCAGTGAAGTTGTCTTTGTTAAGCTTGGGGATCTCCCTTCTGTAAGACATCTCTAAGCTTTAGCTTAGGCCTTGAAACCTTCCTTGAAATCACCCAATGCTGTGATACCAATTTTTGGAAATGATTTGAGTAACTGAGAGGGGAGGGGTGAATCAATCACCTCAAAAACAAATACAAGTCCCTTAGATGTCTTAATCAAACTTATCATTTTTGCTTGGTTAATAAATATGTTATGTTGTTACTCGGTTACAAAAGCAATCTTAAAATATTAACTCTAATTATCCTTTAGTGATTAAGTGTAGAAACATAAATCATAAAGAAAATAACATGTACATAGATGAAACCAAGATTTAACATGGAAACCCAAATTGGGAAAATTACCAATTGCAACTAGTTACTATTTTTCACTCTTCTGAAGTGAGCCCTATTAGGAGCCAACCCTGTTAAAGGTTACAATAGTACACACTCTTAGGTGTGACCCTGTTATAGGACTTAATCACCATGCAAGGAGTGGATTTGTTAGAGGTCTTAAAAAACTTCAATGTAGAAATGTCACCTTGTGAGAGGATTTACAAAAGACTGTTAAGTCTACTCAGTAAAGAGATTTTGATCACTGCACAAATTTTAAAGAGTAACAATGGATTGACTTGTTTGACGAAGCAACTGTCTTTGCTGATTCAGATCTCTATTTTGGTTTTAAAATATATCCTTACTGATCAAATATTCCATTGGAGCTCTATCAGGATGTTTAGTCCTTAATCTGAATCCCATCTGATTTTTCCTTCACTCTTCATATCAAAACTTTGTAATATATTTCTGCTTATTACTTCCACTTCCACACATTCAATCCAAACATGACCTTGTAAATATATATGATAGGCCTTGTCAAGTTGGCTTGAATAACCTTCCAAATAAATAATAAAACTTAAGTATGTCAACTACATATAACCAATTAAATATAAAAAGTAAACTGTTGTTGGTTGGCTGACACTAAAAGCATAACTCAGTTAATACTATAATCCTTCAATGCCCGACCATTACTTTATTGCCCGAGTGAACTTGGTTAGAACTTAAAATCACTTTGGTCTTCTTGAATTCCTGAGATAACTTGGCATACACTGATGGCGCTTGGTTTAGGTATAGAAATTTGTGTAATATCACTACATTTGTGTATACATCAATTAAAATACACAATTGAATAATTGTCATCAATAATCTCCCTCTTTGGCATTGATGGAAACACAACATGTCATATTATAAAGAATTATAGAGAAAAAAATACAAGAGTAAAATTTTATTAATGTCCTTAGCTTCATTATGATTCTCATCCAGAAAAATCCCTCTGTCTTCACAATCACTGAAATATAGATTTCTCCCTCTTACATTAATCTATGTTTCTGATAAAATTTCTCCCTTTGTCATCAATAGTTTCTCCCACAATAATATTTTCTTTAATAATTTATTTTGGAATGACATCAATAATCTCTCCCTATTTGACAACCAATGCCAAAGACTCTATCCAATGAATTGTAGTGTACCTGATGTATTTATTCATATGCAATGAGCTCTGTCAATCTGCATCAAATGTTAAATTTTTTTTGTAGCTTGGTTGATGCATCACTAATCTGTCCATTAGTGGGCCTCACTTAGGGTAATCACCCCTAGCTTTCCTCTAATATACAAGAATGCATCCTTAGGTAATAGTTTTGTGAATATTTCTGCAATTTGTTCTTTAGTATTCACATATTCCAACCTTGCTTCCTTGCCCTAAACCAATTCTCTCAAGAAATGATACTTTATTGATATATGCTTAGTCTTAGTATGCATCATAGGGTTATTTGAAATATTAATTACACTAGTGTTGTCACGGTAGATAATAACTCATTCTTTGATTTCCTCCTTCATACCTAACAATAGTTGTTTGAACCATATGATATTTGAGCAATTTACTACTGCAACAACATACTCTGCCTCTGATGTAGACTGAGAAATGCAATTTTGTTTCTTGGTTGTCCAAGAGACTAAACTCTTGCTAAGGAATAATGCTCCACCACTTGTTCTCTTTTTGTCATCAATACTTCCTTCCCAATCAACATCGGTAAAATTCTTCAAATCAAAGTTTCTTCCTTTCTTATACCATAATTCATACTCTTCAGTACCCTTAAGATATCTTAGAATCCTTTTGATAGCCATCAATTGATTCTCTCTAGGATTAGTTGAAAACCTTGCAACAATACCAACTGCTAACGCAATATCAAGTCTAGTGTGAACAACATATTGAAGTTTACCAATCATGGATCTATAGGTAGTCTAATTTACCTCCTTTGAGTCATCATCCTTAAACAACTTATCTCCAGTAGACATAGGTGTCCCAACTGGTCTAGAATATTCCAACCCAAATTTCTTCTATATCTCTTTGATGTATTTAGACTGGGTAATGTAGATAGCATCCTTCATCTGACAAACTTGTAAACCAATAATTTTTTTTATTTCTCTAAACATAGACATCTCAAATTCCTTACTCATAGCTTTGGAGGATGCTTTGCATAAATCATCATGTCCAGTAAACAATATATCATCAACAAATATCTCTGTTAATAGTATCTTATTTTGAGGTCCTTCTTTGATGTACAAGCTACTATTGTCATTAGTTATCTGAAAACCAATACTTACTAGGTAACCATGTAATCTTTCATACTAGGCTCTAGGAGCTTGCTTCAGTCCATAAAAGGCTTTGTGAAATTTTCAAACCATATTCCTTTTTTTAGGATCAACAAAACCTTCAATTTTCTCAATATAGACTTCCTCTTCCAAAATTTCATTCAAGAATGTAGATTTTACATCCATTTGGTATACCTTGAATCCTTTATGTGCTACATATTCCAGAAGAGTTCTGACTCCTTCAAGTCTTACAATAGGAGAAAAAGTTTCTCCATAATCAATATGCTCTTCTTGAGCATATCCTTTACACACTAATCTTTTTTTGTTTCTGTAAACTTCACCTTTTTCATTCATCTTGTTTATGAAAACCCACTTAGTAACAATCACATTCTTGTCTTATGTTCTAGGTACAAGAGTCTAGGTTTTTTTTCTTTTCTATCTGCTCAATATCTTCCTTCATGGCTTCTATCCTGATTTCATCATTAAACACATCTTTAATGGATCTAGGTTTAAATTCACTAAGAAAACATGTACCTTTCAGCTTGTTTCTTGTCATTATACCTTTTGTCTAGTCTCCAATTATTTTCTCGGGTGCATGATGCCTTCTAACATATTTTTCAAGTATAGGTTCCTTCCTCTTTGATTCTGGGCTTGCTCCACTTGGTTCACCATGATTAAACATTCTATTATGTTCTTCTATCTTATACTCAGGTTCCACTATCTAAGACTTGGGTGCCTCTATCTGAGACTCAGGTGCCTCTGTCTATGACTCAGTTCCCTCTATCTGTGACTTGGTTTCTTCAGTTTGAGACTCGCTTTCTTTAGTTAGCAGCTCGGGTTGCAACAAGGTTTGTGTTGTTGAGTTCAGTAGTTGACATGGTTGCTATCCAATCACCATTTCTTGTGTCTTAGGTATAGTATCAGTTTCATAATACACAAAGTTCTTGTAGTCCTCAGGCTCTTTACTATTTTGTTTATCACTTCTCTCTAAAAACTCATCAATCTTTACATGCACACTTTCTATTACTTTATAAGTTGCAAGATTCAAATATTTATATGCTTTGCTTTTACAGGAGTATCCTAGGAATATACCTTCATCACCTTTGACATCAAATTTTCCATTTCTTAATTCCTTCAAGATGTAATATTTACTTCCAAATAATTTGAAATAATGAACATTGGGTTTATAGCCATACTATAATTCAAAAGGTACCTTATCAGTACCTTTCTTTAGCTAAACTCTATTCAATGTGTGAATTGCAGTGTTGATAGCTTCCTTCTAGTATTTGGTTGCAACATTCTTTTCAATCATCAAGGCTCTTACACAATCCATAATAGATCTATTTCTTCTTTCTGCTATCCCATTTTGTTGTGTTGTGCCTAGGGAAGATACTTGTCCCTTGATTCCTCTTTCATTTCAGAATTCATTGAACTCATTAGAAATTAATTCACCTCCTCTATCAGATCTTAGGCATTTAAGTTTCTTTCATTTTTCCTTCTCAACTCTGAAAAGGTACCACTTAAACTTCTAAAAAACATTATGATTTTTCGTTGAGAAACATAACAGTCATCATTCTGGAATGGTCATCAACAAGTAGAATGAAATACTTCTCACTTGTGTAACTTTTTGTTCCAATTGGACCACACAGATCAGTATGCACTAACTCCAAGGCTTCTTATGTATTGTAATTCTTTCTCTTGAAACTAGTTTTTCCCATCTTCCCAATTTGACATTCTTTGCATATTGCCAATTCAGGTTTATTCCAAATAGGAATACCTGTTACTCTTTTGTTCTTTCTTATGTTGACCAGGTTATCAAAACTCACATGACACAAAACTTTATTCCATAACCAAATTTCTTCTACTTGTGCAATAAAACATGAACATTCAGTGAGATCAAGATAGAATAGATTACCTTTTGTTTACCTGCCAGTTCCAACAAGGTTTCCCTTACCATCCAAGAGCTTGTGTTACTATTCATGAATTATACCTTGAAACCAATGTTATTCAGTTGTACCACACTTAGTATATTACACCTTAGTCCTTCAACCCAATAAGCATTATCACATTTGATTCCTTCAGTTAGAGAAATATAACCTTTACCTTTCACATAGCAAGGTTCATCATTCCCAAAACTGAAACTCCCACCATCATAGTGCTCAAGATGTTAAAATTTAGTTTTATCACCAATCATGTGGTGACAACAACCACTATAAATTATCCAAGTGTCATTCTTTCTAATATGAGAGTAAAGTGCAATCTTTTTATTATCTTCATTTTCTGACTCGTCCTTAATAGCAATGTAAACTATTTCATCTTCATCTTCATCACTATCAGAACCTTTTGCAATATAACAAGATTTCTTAGCTTTGTCCTTGTAGCTCTTATAGATCTTGAAATCTTTCTTTCCTTTGTACTTGCTGACCTTTCTCTCACCTTTGTCTTTTTTGCTTGGACACAAAGTATCAATGTGACCAACCTCATCACATGAAAAGAAAATCAATGGTATTTTTCCTTTGTACTTTCCTTTGGTAGCTCTCTTTGCAAGTAATGCTTCAATGATTTCCAAATCTTCATCATCACTATCACTATCAATCTATTTTCCTTTTGAGTTTCTATCCATCTTACCAAGGTTTAATTTAGCTTTAAATACAGACTCAAGATTGCTAGGATTAGCAGAATAATTGTCAAAATTTTCAAACTCAAAAGTTGTAAGCCTTCCAACCAATGCATCTAGAGTTATATCATTACTGCACCTCATCACTTGAATAGCTGAAACTCTAATTATATATATAGGAATTAAAGTTCTCAATACCTTACTAACCACTCTTTTTTATTTAATTATTCCATGAGTAGCTCTGATGGAACTGACACGTTTTTTGATTCTTTCATTGTATTTTTTAATGTCTTCTCCTTCTATCATTTTCATCTGATCAAATTGACCTTTGAGACTTTATTCTTTGGCTCTCTTTATGTTGTCATCTCCTCCATGTATATCATGTAGTTTCTTCCACATATCTTAGGCAGTAGGGCAGTCTTTGACTTCATCAAATTCAAAATAGCTAAGTAAAGAAGCTATATCAATTATCATTATGTTATGATTCTTCATGTCCACTATTTGATCCATAGACATAGGTCTTTGTGGTTCCACATACTTGTGATCTAAGAATTACAAACCAATATCTCCAATAGTAGATAGATGTAGCCTCATCAAATCTTGTCATGTAGTGAAGTTGTCTTTGTTAAGCTTGGGGATCTCCCTTTTGTAAGACATCTCTAAGCTTTAGCTTAGGCCTTGAAACCTTCCTTTAAATCACCCAATGCTCTAATACCAATTTTTAGAAATGATTTGAGTAACTAAGAGGGGAGGGGTGAATCAGTTAACTCAAAAAAAAATCCATGTCCCTTAGATGTCTTAATCAAACTTATCACTATTTCTCAGTTAATAAAGATATTATGTTGTTGCTCGGTTAACAAAGCAATATTAAAATATTAACTTTGATTATCCTTTAGTGATTAGGTGTAGAAACATAAAGCATAAAGAAAATAACATGTACACAAATGACACCAAGATTCAACATGGAAACCCAATTTGGGAAAACCAGCAATTGCAACTAGTTACTATTTTTCACTCTTTTTAAGTGAGACCTGTTACGATCCAACACTAATAAAGGTTCCAATACACACTATTAGGTGTGTCATAGTTACAGGATTTAATCACCCTGTAAGGAGTGGCCTTGTTAGAGGTCTTCAAAAATTTCAATGTAGAAATGTCACCTTGTGAGAGGATTTATATAAAGAATGTTAAGTGTACTATGTAAAGATGTTTGGATCAATGCTACAATTGTTAGAGAGTAACAATGGATTGACATGTTTGATGAAGAAACTCTATTTGTTGATTTAGATCTCTATTCTAGTTTTAAACTGGATCCTTACTGATCAAATATTCTATTGCAGCTCTGTCTGGATGTTTTGTCCTTAATCAGAATCCCATTTGATTTTGCCTTCACTCTTCATATGAAAAATATTTCATATATTTCTTCTTATTACTTCCACTTCCACACATTCAATCCAAAATTGATCTTGTATATATATATATATATATATATATATATATATATATATATATATATATGATAGGCCTTGTCAAGTTGGCTTGAATAACCTTCCAAATAAACAATAAAACTTAAGTCTTTCGGCTG
Organism: Thuja plicata; assembly: GCA_018584345.1. Taxonomy (NCBI): domain Eukaryota; kingdom Viridiplantae; phylum Streptophyta; class Pinopsida; order Cupressales; family Cupressaceae; genus Thuja; species Thuja plicata. The sequence goes on along the minus strand of MU225822.1, from coordinate 206,969 downwards.
CATATAACCAATTAAATATAAAAAATTAAATTTTTGTTGGTTGGCTGACACTAAAAGCATAACTCAGTTAATACTATAATCCTTCAATGCCCAACCGTTATTGCATTGCTCGGGTGAACTCAGTTAGAACTTAAAATCAATTTGGTCTTCTTCAATGTCTGAGAGAACTTGGCATACACTAGCTGTGCTTGGTTTAGGTATAGACATTTGTGTAAAATCACTACATTTGTGTATACATCAATGACAATACATAATTGAATAATTTTCATCAATAGTTTGACCCAAAGAGAAGCTAGGTGGAAAAAATATTTTTCTTTTTCTTCTTCAATGATTTTCTCCTGGGTATTTTGAAACTTCCTACTTTGTTTGTGTTTATTGTATTCTTCTTCTGATATTTCTTCATCACTATCTACATCAAATGAAGGATGATCATGATTTCTTTCTTCTTGAATTTCTCTTTCATATTGGTTATCATCTTGGTCATATTCATCAAAGGTAGAACTAAATTCTCTATTGGGTACATCCATGTCAGCTGAGTCTTGATAAAAAAGAGGGTTTGTACAAGATGTCTCTACTCATTGAAATTTAAGCAATCTTAGAGGTCTTTCTGAATCATCAGCAAGATATTGTTTTCTTCTTATATTAACCATGAAAGAGGGATATCAATCTCATCAAAAGTGTTCCAATAGTGCCAAAAGAAATTTCCAAATTGTCCAAATGTGTTTGTCCAAATTATGGTGAGTGTGAGTTTGATGTTTGAAATTGATTGAATCCAGCATCAGAGGGTTAGAATGCCTTGATAGTGAGCTAGGAATCAAGACAATTTGTTTAGTAAAGAGACAACATGATTGGGATCAATTGTGACAACCCTAAAGAACATGCTGTTAGAATACTTCAGGGATAACTGAGAGGGGGGCTGAACCAGTTATCTGCAACTTTAAATATTTTGTACTTATTAATCCAGATTGATATAAATTAAATGCACATTCAGATAACACATTACACAACACATAAATTTGGTTATGGGGAAACCAAATGGTAAAAACCCCGGTGGGAATTAGCACCCACAAAAAACTATACGGTTTATAGTAATCCCTGTTAAAAGATCTTTCAACCTTGTTAGGAGTTGTTCATTACAATGTAGTAGTATAGTGACCTGGTTAAGGGTATGACCCTATTAGGAGTCTTTTACAATAACCCTGTTAGGGGTGGTGGACTCACTATCCAAGGACTCACTGTCCAAGTGGTGAAGGCTACAACCTTCTAGATATTTGATACACACTATATCAACAAGATGAACTGTTTCTTGTGAAACTTCTTGTCTGATTAGTTCCTTTTGTGCGCTGATGCTTTAACCTCTTGTATAGCACTATAACAATCTTATTTGTATTTTGAAAGCTTCAACTTCAATATCTATATTATCAACATATGATAAATATAGCTCTGCTTCTTTAACACTCTGCTCTGCTTTTCTTATCTCTAGTTTTCACAACTCTTCTTATCACAAATGACCTTCTATAAGTACATTCTCAAAGTATGAGATCATGGAACCTGTAAGACAACTCTTCATAATATCCTTGTTGGCTCTACTAATTGCACAAGAATAATTACAACCACGCAAGTATAAACTGAATAGGCGCGTCGCTTCACTAAGTCGGCTTCACCAAATTGACCATAACATTGCAATATTCTTGAAACACATTTGGTTCCTTTAGATTAATATCAAAAACTCATAATTAATCACAAATATACACACACATATCCTGATGATAAGTGCAACTCCATAAACATGTTATATACATCAACCTTAAACTGTTATACCTCCAGAACTGTAACCGTCAATAACAGAATTACATATCTTTACTAAAACATCATATCTAGGTCTGTGTGTATGAACATAGCATAATAAACATGTCAACAACATGTATCTATCCATGCAAGTCTTCATGTCATCATATG